>PITA01002794.1:0-152339 GCA_004023965.1 Spilogale gracilis | reverse complement strand
TTTTTTTTTTTTTAAAGATTTTATTTATTTGACAGCGAGAAACACAGTGAGAGAGGGAACACAAGCAGGGGGAGGGAGAGAGGGAGAAGCAGGCTTCCCGCCGAGCAGGGAGCCCGATGTGGGACTCGATCCCGGGTCTCCGGGATCATGACCTGAGCCGAAGGCAGTGGCTTAACCAACTGAGCCACCCAGGCGTCCCAACTCTTAAGTTATTACTTAGTTAATGGTTCCACGGGCCGGACGCTGTGGGGCTGGCTACCTCGCATATCACTCCGAACTGGAGGAAAGCAGAGGCCGTCTCGTCCGCTGTTCTTCAAAGCGTTCCTTGGACCAGCTGCTTTGGCATCACCTGGGAGCTCACTAGGATTGCACAATCTCAGCCCACACCCAAACCCACCGAATCAGGCATTCACAAGTATGTGTCTTAAAGGTTGAGAAGCACTGTTCAAATTGGACAGTAAGAATCTTCTCCTTGGCTTCCCACCAGATCATCTGGCCTCTAGACATTTCTGAAGGTAACCTCACAGAGACGGTCTGTCCCATTGGTGGATGGTTCTGTTCATGTGTCTTTTTTTTTTTTTTTTTAAGATTTTATTTATTTGACAGAGAGAAACACAACCAGAGAGGGAACACAAGCAGGGGGAGTGAGAGAGGGAGAAGCAGGCTTCCCACCGAGCAGGGAGCCCAATGTGGGACTCGATCCTGGGTCTCGGGGATCATGACCTGAGCCGAAGGCAGTCGCTTAACCAACTGAGCCACCCAGGCGCCCCCCCCCTTTTTTTTTTCTTAATTGGTTTGAAATCTACGTTCCTGTACCTCGTGGTGGAGCTCGCAGACATCCTTCCGTGCTGCCGCTGTGCCGGCCACGGAGAACACAGACATCAATAAGACACAGCCTCATTTTTTGAAGCACTCCATCTCGTCTAGGAACAGGAATGTCCATGAGCGGCCTGGCATGCCATGCGATAACCTCCATGAAGCTCATGGGTAGGGTGCTGTGAGGTAGCAGGAAGGAGGGAGTGATTGAGTCTGTGGGAATCGGGGTGCTGGGCAGGGCCTCCAAGTGAATGGTTGAGTTGGAGTGTGCTGGCCATGGGGAAGGGGTTCTGGAGGGAGACAGAGATGGGATGGTTCAGACAGTGTGGAGCTCTGCAGAGGCCAAGGAGAGGTGTTGGGCTGGGGGACACAGAGAAGTTTGGTATTGCTCATGTCGGGGGACTAGAGACGTGGATGGTGACACAGTGCCCAAGGCGTTAACTTTATTTAATCTAGGACATTGGGGGAGATAGATTTGTGTTTTAGGAAGGTAATTGCTAGCTGCACAATGCTAGTGGAGTCTGAGGGCGGTAAGACAGAGGCAGGGAGCACTCTCAACCTGTCGCTGACAGTCCAGAGGAAGATGATGATGGACGGAACTGGGGGTGAGCAGCTAGGGCTTGGCCCCTGGGGTTTTGATGGGTCTGCCTCAGAAAACCAAAGAACAAATCCTTTCCCCTACATTCCTCATGTTGGTTCAATACCTGGTTATTACAGGCCAATTCTTTCTAAAGACTTTGCTTGGGTTGGGAGGCAATTAAATAAAGAAGGCATGGGTCCTGCCCCCACCCCAGAGTCGCACTGTTTAGTGGGGCAGGGGACATCCGAAGTTGTTCCTTCTTCATGTGATATTGTTTTATTTTATTTTTTTTTCTAAATTTGAGGCTTGATTTTTTTTTTTTTTTAAGATTTTATTTATTTGAGAGAGAGAAACACAGCCAGAGAGGGAACACAAGCAGGGGGAGTGAGAGAGGGAGAAGCAGGCTTCCCGCCGAGCAGGGAGCCCGATGTGGGACTCGATCCCGGGTCTCCAGGATCATGACCTGAGCCGAAGGCAGTCGCTTAACCAACTTAGCCACCCAGGCGCCCCGATATTGTTTTATTTTTAATTTTTTTGTCATTTTATTTTTTTAAACTTTTTCATGTGATACTGTTTTAACTGCCTTTCTTTATCGTTTGCTTTCTTCCTCATCTAAATGATCTAATCAATATTCTCATTAAAGGGTGGGGTCCAGAACAGAATTAAATGCTTCAGATAATATAGACTACCTGAGCAGCATATTACCTTTCTATTAAAATGGCCTAAGATACAGACCTGCCTCTTTTAAGATCATGTATCATCACTTTGACCTTTTTAACAACCATCCATCAAAGCTACTCACAGAATTTCCAAAGAACACTTGACACGTCTTTGCTTCCATGTTACTTTCCATTCTGTATCTGATGCTGTTAATTTCTCTGCATCTAACTGTAGGTTCTAACTATATTCCCATCAGAATCAGACATTATCTTATTACATGTTTCCTGTTGCTCCAGGCTTTTGAGTTTTGTTTTGTTTTGTTTTGTTTTTAAGTCTCTGGTTTCATCCTGTCAATTCATTCTCTTGGTTATAAGCTAACTGAATGATTTATGAGCGCCCTTGTATGTTTCCACCAGCATCACTGAGATGCCCGTGAGGATTAGGACCTACATCTGAGTCCTGCCAGATGTCGCCTGCTTTGCTCCGTGCCTTTCGGTGTGAGCAACAACGTGGCCTTTCTAATCAGTGGGGAAAGCAAACTCATCACTGCATGGTGGTTGGGACAGCTGGGTACCTGTTGGAAAAGAGTAAGCTGGAATCTGTCCCCATTTTTTAGGTAAAATATGTAAAAATAAATTACAGGTGGTTCTAAGATTTAAACTTTAATAACAAAGTCATTGAGACTATTAGACAAAACATGAGTAAATTTTAAATATATCTTGGAGTGGAGACAGAAGACTTTTTCCCCCTCTAAACAGGTCCCAGAACACGGAAGCTATAAAGGAAAAGATGAACTTTCCAAAAAGGAACATTTCATTTGAAAATTAAAAGGTTTTGTTTGGCATAAATTCCATAAATGAAGTCAAATGACAAAGAATGTACTTGAGAAAATAATTGTGGCCTGTGTCAGAGGGCCAGTTCTTTTCATATAGAAAGAATTCTTAAACATCAATAAGAACAAAGATGGGCAATGAAGGGGTTGAACTGATATTGACAGAAATAAGCATATTACAACTTTCTAATCTTTCCTCTGTTTAGAAGTTCAGTTTAAAACAACGAGATCTCCCTTCTCTACCTCTGAGGTTGACCATGGTGAAGTTTGGTAAAACCTATTATTATTAATGATAGAAGGAAAGAGGCAGACATACATAGTTGATGAGTGTTTTTGAAGGTCATTTTTACAATATCGATCAGAATTTCAAAGGTCATTATCCTCAGACTCAGGAATTCTACTGACCCTGTAAACTTTTTCCAGCAAGTATGCAAAAATAGCTAGAGATATTTGTTGTAACAGTGTAATGGGGAAAAATGAAAGTAAATCATGTCAGTTAGGCACACAGGGGAATGCTGCATGAGGATCACAAATGTTGTAATTCTCTGGGGTGCCTGGCTAACTCGGTCGGTGGATCTTGATTTCAGAGTTGTAGGTTTGAGCCCCATGTTGGGCGTAGAGATTACTTACAAATAAATAAAAGAAAAAAAATACTTAAAAACTTTAAAAAGTTGATATTTCTCAATATCCTGATTGAGGCAAGATATTAAGTAGAAAAGCAAACCAGTATGTATAGTCTGATGTCATGTGTTTTATAAAAAAGATGTATATCGGTCAGGAAAGTATTAGCTACAAATAATAAAAAGCCCAAGTGGGTGTACTTATTTTCTGCCACGATCTGCCTGTGTTGGCAGTACGGGCTCGGTACAGGGACCCCAGTGTGCCATCTGCGCCTCATGCGTGCTCCGTCTTTCATTTCTGCAGTCCTAATTGTGTGGGCCTCTGTCCTCATATTTTTTCCCCTTCATCACAGCAAGATGGCTGTGCTCTACCAAGCCCCATCTCTGGATTTCCAGGTGGGAAAAAGGAGGAGAAAAGTAGGAGGGGAAGGCGTCTGTATCACAAAAGCCAAAATGTTTCCAGAAATCCTCAGCCGGCTTCTACTTGCATTCCGTCGGTTAGAACTATCCCAGGTTTCTCTAGATGTCTAAGGGAATCTGCGAAGGTAATAATTTTAATTAGGCACATGTTTTTTCCTCATGTGTAATCCAGGGTTCTGTGATCATGGAAGAAGAGGAGAAGGGATATTAGGTAGGCAGCTAGAAGTATCTCTTTTTTGCTTTCTCTCTCTCTCTCTCTCTCTCTCTCTCTCTCTCTCTCACACACACACACACACACACACACACACACACACAATCTGTGCTTGCATACAGTGTTTCGGGAAGGCACTTGAGAAGTGGGTAACAGTACAGTCTTCCTCGACTTACACTAGGGTTGTGTCCTTATAGATCCATTATATGTCCTGATAAACCATATGGTAAGCAGAAAATGTATTCAACACACCCAACCTCCCCAACATCCTAGCTTAGCCCAGCCGACCTGGATGGGGCTCAGAACTCTCACATTAGCTACCGTCGGGCAGAATCTAACACAATGCCTATTTTATAAGAAAGTGTTAGATATCTCATGTAACTGATTAACTACTAAAAGTGGAAAGCAGAGTGCATGCGTGGGCGCAGAATGGTGCAGGTGTATGGGTTGTTTACTCCCGTGATCACACGGCTGCCTGAGAGCTACAGCTCACTGCCATGGTCACGCAAGAGGATCACATCGCAGGTGCCAGCCTCGAGAAGGATCCAAATTAAATTCCAAGCCTGGTTTCCACCAGATGCATAACACTTTTGTACCATTGTAAGTCCTGGATCATCCGTAGTTTCTTCTGTGGAATCAACTGACAGGACAAAGAGGGACATTTATTTTTCACTTTATATTGTTAATTCCCACTGAGTTTTTTGTGGGGGGAAGGGAAGTTTCCTTGAGTTTATATCATCACAAGGGACATAAGCCCTTCCAGCATGGTCTGATGGGGGGGTAGAGGGGGCCTGGGTGGGCTTCCCTATGAGAGACCAGGCAGGAGACTTGGATCCACAAGCCTCACGGAGGGAGCAGGGGCCTCCCGGGGCCCTGGCTGACAGCTCCCTGCCGGGTAGGCTGGGAGGGGTCAGGAGCCGCCCTGGCCCCTCTCTGTGTAGCTGCTCAGCTCCCCAGGGTACTCCAGTCCTGTGTCCTCGTTGCCTGACCCCGGGGTGGACAGCACAGCATGGGCTCCCGCGGGCTCCCCCGACAGCCGCTGCCCCCGGCTTCCTTCCGGCCTGGGGTGCTCCCACCGCTGGTGGTGCCCCCAGCAGGTGCCCCAGGGTCAAAGCCGGGATTTTTTTTTTTCCCCCTTTGGACAAAAAATTTGTGTTAAATGTAAAGGAAGGAAGTTGATAAGTTGACATCAGTGCATTATCAGGACCCCTTGGGTACAGCTGTTCAGCCAGCTGTTGGTATCCTGGACTCCTTCTAGGTCTGAGCCTCCTCATTCTACAAGTTATAATTTATACATTCTCCGGGGACCAAAGAAGAGAATTAAGTCAGCCTCTTTGGTCACAAAAAAAATCTAGCATTTTGAAGACGTTCTTAGTCTCTATTATGGGCTGAATGTGACCCCCCTCCAAAAATTCATATGTTGAAGTCCTAGCCTCCAGCACCCTAGAATGTGACTGCATGTGGAGATACACAAATCCCAAGATTTTTATCTATTTATTTTTATTTATTTATTTGGGCTGAACATGGAGCCCAGCGCAGGGCCCAATCTTGCCACCCTGAGATCACAACCTGAGTGGAAATCAAGAGTTGGTCCCTGAACTGACTGAGCCATGCAGGCGTCCTGGAGATAGGGTCTGTAAAAAGGAGATTAAAATTAAATGAAGTCATGAGGGAGGGCCCCAACCCAGTATGACTGGTGTCCTCATAAGAAGATGAAATTAGGGGTGCCTGGGAGGCTTAGTCAGTTAAGCAGCTGCCTTCAGCTCAGATCATGTTCCCAGGGTCCTGGGATCGAGCCCCCCGTCAGGTTCTCTGCTAAACAGGGCTGCTTCTCCCTCTCCTTTTGCCCCTGACCCCCAGCCCCCCACATGCATATTCTCTCCCTCTCTCTCTCTCAAATAAATAAATAAAATATTAAAAAAAAAAAAAAGATGGGATTAGGACCCAGACACAGACAAAGGGAAGACCATATGAGGCATGAGGGCACAGGGAGAGGACACAGTGGCCGTTTGCGAGCCCAGGAGAGAAGCCTCAGAAGAAACCAACCGTGTTGACCCTTCCATCTCAGATTTCCAGCCTCCGGCACTGTGAGAAAACTCCCTTCAGTTCTTTAAGCTGCCAGACTGTTTGACGGTCTATTATGGCAGACCCAGCAAATGGATACATTCTTCTGTCCCTTTAAACTTTGGTAGGGATAGATAGTTTTGCGGTTTACAGAATCTCAGGATAGTGAAGAGTGCCCTAGGCTTGGCTACTCCCGTCTCTTTTTCCCCCGGTGAAAGCTGGTCCTTAGGGAGGCTAGGCTGGGGAGCCTGGAAATCCTGAATATGGGCTGGGACAGATCTCTGACAGGCCTTTCTAAAGGGCTTCCTTGATGTGAGCACATCATTCCCGGGTTCCTTGGAGCCCTGCCTCCAGCTTTCTTGCCTGTTCTCTGATCCATTTTTTTTCCTTGAACTTTAGGACTGATGGATGTTCCCCCTCACTCCAGCATCTGATGGCTAAATCCATCTCGATCACAAATAATTTTGTCTCTTATAGATGATCGGCACCTGATCGTTTGGGATCCTCTGTTACATGCCTTGCTTTAAAATACATACTGGCAAGAATTATATCCCACTTCTGATGGAGCAAGATAGGGTGTGTGTGTGTGTGTGTGTAAGAGAGAAAGAACTCTTGCCCTAAAAGTCTCGGCGTTTGGGGTCTGCACTCCTCCAGCTTAGCGCCCTGCCTCCGCCAGGACCAGAGGACTCAGATGGCTTGCAGTGGCCCTTATTTAAGGCAGACTTGAATTTTTGGGGGGCCCACCAGAGGGGCCCATTTTCCCTGTCCCAGTGGACAATGACTGCAGGGTCCCCCTTGCACTGGGTTAGGAGGGAGCCAGGCCTGCATTTCCAGCAGATGTCAGCTGACGGAAGGTGAGCTGTAGTGGTCCCTGCTGAGCCCCCGAGAGGGAGGCCTCGTCTGTGAGGTTTGCCTGTCTGCCCACCAGTCTCTTGGCCGGAAGTGCGTAGCTGGGGTGGGGTCAGCACGTCTACCTTGAGGACAGGCCGGTGTCAGAGCACAGAGCGGCACAGAGGGAGATACTTCGGTCCTGCTAAACTCGCACAACTGGGAAGCTCCTGGAAGCACCTGGTTTTTACTAAACGGGGCATGAGAAGCACTTTTATTTATATAGAAAAGGAGATCTTGCTCTTTTTGCAAGAAGAAAAGAACTTTGCCCTGTTAGAGAAGGATATCTGACGTTTTCTGTGAGCGCTCCTATATATACAGGTGGCCAGGTTCTTTGAAGCCTAGGGACACAGACGAATCTCTGAGAGGAGGACTTTCCTGGCCATATCATTTCTTTCCTTGGGGCCCTGACTGTTCCCTGTGCTGAGCGTGAGATTTAGCTGCAGATAACTTCCTCCTGGGTACCAGTGTATCGAAGCCTGAGGGGCGTAGATAAGGAGGCAATGAGCAGGTGGCTGGGGGGAGCGCAGACCATGTCTGTTTGGCCTCTTTAAGAGAGTGTTCTACTTCATGCTGAATTTGCGAGTATGACTTGAGAAACCTAGAAAATTCAGTAGAAAATACATTTTCACAGTATTTTAAGCTGGAATGGACTATTTTAAGCCGAGCAGACCCTGAAGATAAACCAGTTCAGCTTCTTCCTTTTGCAGCTGAAAGACTGGGGCCCAGAGGAATCTGGGGTTGTCAGGACCTTGCAGGGAGTCAGTGCATCCCTGGGGGTCTAGAACCCCAGTCTCAGCGTCAGCCTTGCTCTCTCTCCTTTCTAGCAGCAGTGCTCACTGGCCTTTTGCAAGGCATCTTCGTAGATGCCGAGAAATACCTCGTTACTCATAAAGCCATGTCTTCATAAGTTGTTTTTATAGTAACTTATAAGAGCTTTATAATTAGTTGCAAATAATACCTTGTAGTTAATGAGAGAAATAGGTTATGCTCAATAAAAGCCATTTATCAATTATGATGTTCTAGTTCTAGCATTTGCAAGTTAATTTAAGGGAAGAAAAGCAGGATTATGTCCAGAGTACAGCGATCCTTAGAATCCAAGGAAAGGAAATAAGTCCAAGCTTGCCTTACATGATTTGGAACTTGGCACTGGTTTGTGTCGCTCTGTCCCACAGTCCTAATCTGTCTCTGAGTCCTCCATCCCACATGCCCTGTCTGATGAGCCCTCAGGTCCTGTCATTCAACTTGTCAGTCACCCAACTCCCATCTTAGTCCCCTGACTTGATCTCCTGCCCCCACCTCGGTCCCCTGTCTCCCAGCTTGGTCTCCCTTCCAACTTCTGTCCCTCTGTCTCTCCTTCAGGACTTGCCCCCATTTGTTTCTCCCCTCAGACCAGCTTCCTCTGCATGTGATGCAGATGGCCGCCCAGCCTCTCTCTGCTTCACTCACTAATTCTGTTGCTCACCTCAATTTCCAGTTCCCCACGGAGCCATCCGATCTGCCTACTTCACCTTTTTTCACCGGGCTGCGAGTTGCTGCCACTCCTGCCTGTGGTCGGCTGGCCAGCCCTGGACAGAGGGTAAGGACCCCGGGGGCCTCAGGAGCCCTGGGAAAGGCAGCCGGCCTCCAGCTAGACACCCGTGCATCCAACATCATTCAGTCCTCACAACATGAGGCGTGGCATGCAGTGTCATCTCCTGGCCTGGGGGTGGGGGTTGTTAGTGTCGGGGGCAGCATGGAGACCTGGCCTCAGTGCCCTTAAAGCCATTTGCTCAGGGACCCACTGACCACCCAGTGGTCCAGCTGGGAGCCAGCCCGGGAGGTCAGCGCTGCATCCACCTCCTCCTCAAGCTGGGCACTTCTGATGCGAATCTATGCATTTCTGAGAAGTCACCGCACCCTGATGCTAGGTAGACCCAGCTGTCTTTTGCTTGTGTTTAGAAGTTACTGTTAAGGCCCCTGGACTGGCAGTACACTTGAGATCAGTAGGATTTTATGAAAACCTTGCTTGAGACCCTGCGTGATATCTGCTAACATCATCACACGCTTGAGGTCTGAAGAGGATTTCTTTGATCTAGGTCAAGTCCTTGTAGAAATGCTGTACTGAGATTTCAACATCATGAGCTGGTTGTCGTGATTTTTAAAAGCCCCATCCCCACCTCTTTTAAAGAAGACGCAAAGCTCTGGCAGAAATCATGTTTTTAATCAATGGAAGTAGGTTTATATTTTCATAGCCCCTGGCATCAGGAAAGATCTTGCATGGACAGAAGACCTGTAGGCACATTTGGGGGGAGGTGGGGAGGTGATCATTTGTGCACCGTCCTCCTCGCTGAACAAAGATGGTTAAGTACTTCCTTGCATTCCATGAAATTTGCTGCCATGAAATCTAAGAACCGAGAAGTGGAGGGTGGAAATGGGCTTGGCGGTAAGCGACCCTCCGTGTCCACTCCCTCCTCCTCGTTCTTTGACCTCCTGCCACAGGGGCCGCTGGTTCCCCAGCCCTGCCTTCTGGCTCCAACGGCTCCAGGCAGCTGCTCCCTCTCACCCAAGGCCAGGCAGGGAGCCGCTCAGCCCAGGCTGGAGGCCAGCTGTGTCACCTAGACCCAGATACATTTCACTCCCGACTCACGTGCTCACTCATCTCTGTGGCTTATAAAGGAAGAGGGGTAGGGAAGGATGCGGAAACCACAAGCTCTGCTTGCTGGAGAAGCTTCTCTCTGTCACTTGTGCTATTTTTTTCTTACATGTGTGATCTGGGTCTGTGCAGAGCTTCCAGGGGCTTCTCCTTTTAGATCGCTCCATTCCGTGATGCAAGTGGCGTCTCTGCCGAGGCTGGAATCACGCCTCGTGCTTGGCCAGAGCCGCGGCCTCACTGCCTGGCCAGCTGGCTACAGTTAGCCCCCGGGCTGCCCGCTCCCCTGTCTCTGAGAGGCCACGAGCGCAGGATCCAGCCCAGGGGCGGGGCCTGGGCACTGTGCTGGGGTGGGGCTCCTTGGGGACGACCACAGGGTGGGATGTGGGCACGAAAATTCATCCTCCAAGCGCTTGTGAGAACACTCTTCAGGAAATGGTGTGTGGGGGGAGGCAAAAAGCAAACAAACAAAAGGGCCCATTAAAAAATGATTGTGTGACATGAGTCTCTTTATATAAAATTATAAAACTGTGCAAGCATGGGCAGAGGACAGCCAGGGAAGAGAAAGACATTGATATTAAACAAATGAAGAAATGGGGAACAAATGTACTTGTCACTCTGACACCACTGTCCAGTAATATGCAGTCAGATGAAAGAAAAGAATGTTGCATTATGCTCATGTATGCTTCTGCTTGATAGAAAAGATACAAAAAAAAAAAAGTCCTTGATGTGTGGAGAAGCATTCAGTATGTCTAAGCTGAGCAAGGAGAGAGACAAGGAAGGGCACCTGGATGCATGGGAAGGGGGCAAGGGAGGAAAGTGATTCTCACCGTTCCTTTACACATTTTATGTTAATTTCTTGCTGAAACCAGCAAGTGTTAACTTTTTTTTTTTTTTTAAGATTTTATTTATTCAACAGAGAGAAACACAGCCAGAGAGGGAACACAAGCAGGGGGAGTGAGAGAGGGAGAAGCAGGCTTCCTGCGGAGCAGGGAGCCCTATGTGGGACTTGATCCCAGCGGGATCATGACCTGAGCCGAAGGCAGTTGCTTAACCAACTCAGGCCACCCAGGCGCCCCAGGTGTTAACTTTTTTAAATAAAATGATAAATATAGGGTGCTTGAGTGGCTCAGTTGGTTAAGCATCTCCCTTTAGCTCCAGTCATGGTCCCAGTACCCTGGGATCAAGTCCCGTGTCGTGTTCCCTGCTCATCAGGGGATCCGCTTCTCCCCCTACCCCTCCCTCTCTCGCCCTGTCTCTCATGTTCCCTCTTCCTCTATAAATAAATAGATAGATAGATAGATAGATAGATAAATAAATAAATACCAATCTTTAAAAAATAAAAAAGCTAAAGAGAAAAAAGGAAAAAATTGAACTTACCCTGTGTTAGATTATTTTAAGTTTTATCTTTATTTTTTTATTTTAAATATTCTTTTCTTTTCTAAGTAATCTCTGTGCCTGACATGCCACCCAGACTCACAACATTGACATCAAGAGCCGCATGCTCTACTGACCGAGCCAGCCATGCTCGACTTCAATTTTGTTTCATTGGTAGTATGCTTAAGTGGTGAATACCTTTCAAAAGGCACAAAGGCTCTATGGGGAGAAGAAAATCCCCTCACTTGTCCTTGGCCATCCCTTCGCCTGCTGGAGACAGCCAGGCTTCCTGGGTATCTCTGCAGAGGTGCTCTGTGTTTTCACAAATATATATTTGCCTGTATAAATAGCGGGAGAGGGAGGTTCCCCCTCCACACCCCCAAAAAGGTAGCAGAACAGAAACACTGCTTTAGGCTTTTTTTTTTTTTCAGTTAAAATACAGTCTGGATGTACTGATACATATAGAGCCATCTGGTTCTTTTTTTTTTTTTTTTTTTTAAGTTGGTTTATGAGATTCCATTATCTAAGCTGGTTTTATTTAACCGGGCTTCTCTCAATGAACTTTTGAGTTGTTTTCAGTCTTTTACTTTAGAAACCATACTGAAGAAATACTTGGGACTTATCCTTTGATATTTGTGGGTATGTCTGTAGAACGAATACCTTGAAATGGAATACATTTCTCTCCAAAGAAGGGGTACACATCGACTCTTCCTCCAGAAACGTACGAAAGTGCTGGATGTTCTTTAGCGGACCTGGGCTGCCTTGGAGGTGGGATGTATTGCAATGGTAGCAACAGGATTTGGGATGAGGTGATAGGAGAGTCAGGCCTTTCCAGTTGCTCCTCTGATAGGGTCCATCTCTTTCCCGAAGTTATTTTTGCCTAAATCTTAGTTTCCAACTAACAAGGATATGAGGAAGAAATGAGCATTTAATGAGCTGCTACTAGTGCCAGGTAGAGAGGGTCAAGTCAGTTTCCTTGTTATAGCACTGCTGTGAGGTGTAGGTTTGGCACTTCTTATCCATACTGCACTCATGAGAACAGTCAGGCTCAGAGAGGCTAGATAACTTCCCCAAGGTCACACAGTGGGTAAGTGGCAAAGCCACTTTTCAGACTTTGTCAGTGCACTCATGCTCATGTTGGTCCTTCTCCCTGTTTCTTGGAAAATTAGAAATGTCTGTAGCTCTTATGTTACAGAAAGTCTGGGGGTGCACTGGAACAGTGAACGAGTTAGAGAAGATTGATGTCACCTATGATTGACCTATAGACGTGTGATATTGCTTGAGTCTCAGATGGGGTGAAAGGACAAAGTTTATTGTTGGGTTATGTGGATTGTCCGTAACCTACAAAGGGCTGTGTTCCAAAAATTCTTTTTCGTCTACCAACTCTTAAGACACAGCCTAAAGCAACAATGTTGTAAATGCTCGTTTGGCGTCCAGGCTGAACCACAAGGCCCATATAACCTACAAAGTTATAAAAGAGCAGTCGTGGCCGTATGTGTTGGCACTGTTAGTCATAGGGGAATGTGTGGGTGAGGATGCAAGGATAGATAAGGGCTAGAGCCCACAGTGAGGACAAGATAGGAAAGGCCAGAGCTCCCACATCTGAGGGCTGGGCTGGGCTTCAGGGCCGGGGCTGGCTGTGGTGAGGGGGGCTGGGACCAAGGAGAGAAGGCGATAGAAGGCTTGCTGCTTAGAATCGTTGAAAGCATCCCTGCTAAGAGGAATGAGGCCACTTACTATTTTCAAAAATCAAATATTTGTAGGTTGGCAATTGCCCATATGTTTTTGTTTCAAATGGCCTTATTAGCCTAGTGATCTCTGAGGCAAATTTGGCTTCGGTTAAATAATTTGGATTCAATTTGGCACACTTTCTCAGCTCAAGAAATAAAGGAAGTTTTTCCTCCTGTAAAAATGGCAAATTTTCTTATAGATGCTACAGATGATTAGGGTCGCTTTTTCTGGTGTAATTTCCAGTCCCAGTGGGGAGACAGTAGTGTTCTTTTGAGCTACTTTGGTGAATCAGCCCCTGGGTTACTCTGCGTTTCAAGACTGAAAGGAGCCAGTGCCTTTACCCTTAGCCTTGTCTTCTAGAAGTTTGGTGGAATAGCATTGCATGAACTAAAGTGTATGTCTCACTTCTGTGTGAGAATCCTCTTAGCCTTATAATAGGCAGAGAGTCATTTCTGAAGTGGAAGAGGAAGAGAGGAGAAGCCAAGCGTCCATGCATCTAAGTGATTAGAGGCGCGTGGGCATATGACCCCTTGACTTGCCTTACACATCAGCTCTTGCAGGTTTGTCCTGTAGAAGCTTTCATTGGTTGTTCCCATAGTATTGCTCTTCCTCGGAAGTTTATAACCATCAATTACCTTAAACTACTTTGACCTACTAATTCTATAGCCATTGGTGGGTGGCATCACCTACCAATTATTATTAGGTATTAGATGGTGTGTGTTTTAAAAATATGTATTTGTTTGAGAGCAAGAGAGCAAGAGAACACAAGCAGGGGGAGCAACAGGCAGAGGGAGAGGAGGAAGCAGGCTCCTTGCTGAGCAGAGAGCCCAGTGCGGGACTCGATCCGAGGACCCTGGGATCATGACCTGAGCCAAAGGCAGACATTTAACCAACTGAGCCACCCAGGCGCCTTTTATTTATTTATTTATTTATTTATTTATTTATTTATTGCCCATTTGTAAAATTGGGTTGTTTATTTTCTTACTGAGTTTTGAGTTTGGTTCTTTATATATTCTAGATACAAGTCCTTTATCAGACTTATCCTTTGCAAATACTTTCTCCCCACCTGTGACTTGTCTTTTGATTCAGTGTCTTTAGAAGCATTGATGTTTTTAACCTCAATGACAGGCTAACCATTTAGAAAGAAATGATTTCATTCATAATACGGAACGTACTTCAAATCCAGTAGCCACACTTACACCTTCAGTGACGGTAGAGTGACAGAGACTGTATTTACCCTCGCACCTGAGAAAAACAAAACAAATCAGCAACATATATAAAACGATGCTTTTCAAGACCCCGAGCATCAGGGAGCAAAGGACAGTGATCCTGAGAGATAGGGAACAAAGGAAATGAGCCCCATAACTGCCCCAGCTTAGCACCCTCGGCTGTAGGGCGCGGTGGGCATGGAGGCCTCCTGGCAGGAGGAGTGAGGGGCCCAGAGGAACCAGAGCTTCAGAGCAGGACAGAGGAGTGGGGAAGAGAGAGAACTCCAGGGACCTGCGGGGACATCCCTTGGAACACCCAGCAGGCTGCTCTGTGCCTGTGAGAGGAAACAAGGCAACTGGGAAAAGAAAGAGGGGCACTAAGAACTTACTTCAGCTAGAGTCTCCCCTATCCCACATTCAGAGCACTAAATAATTTGTGGCACCTCTACTCCCTCCTGTCTCCCCCGCTCACCACTACTACTCTCAAAAGAACGCATTTTCAGCTACAGTTGAGAGAAGGGTATTTTAAACTAAGCTTACAGGTTTCTCTGAAGTGTCTCTGAACTCTGTCATCCTTAGCATTGAGAAAACGTTTTAAGATGTTGACATTAGAATCTCCCCGAATGGATTTTGACTTTGTCGTGGCTTTCTTTTTCTTTTCAGTTTGAAAAGATGGCCGAATCAAGTGAGACAGGAAAGCAGGGTGAATGCCTGGAGCCCTTCTGGTGCTTCCCCCCCTCCCCCACCCCCCCACCCCTCGCCCCATGGTGCATGGAGGAGGCCATGTGTGCAGGGATGTGTGGAAACTGGCCCCGGGCTAGGTTATTTGTATACCCTCTGGAAGAAGAGGCTGTAGACTTGGGCCCTAAGGGCTTGACTGCACACTGACCACAGACCTGAGGGAATGTTCGAGGCAGCCTTGTATGTGCCCGAGGTCTGTGGATGCCACCATTGGTTGATTCAGGCTTTCCCCAGGTGCTGAGGGCCTACCATGGGCCAGGCACTGTTCTCGATGCTTGGGATCCAACAGGGAGCAAGGAAAATCTCCACACTTGTGGAGCTGCCGTGCTCTAACAAGAGACACACCATCAAGCCGTCTACGTCAGGTGAACAGAAGTCCCGTGAAGAAAAATAAATCAGGAAATAGACTGTGGAGGGACCGGGACGTGGGGATGCCATTTTGTACGAGGTGGTCAAGGAGATTTTTTTTTTTTTTTTTTGAGGTGCTAATAGTAGAGCAGAGACCTGAGTGAAGTACGTGTGGGGGACGAGAGGAGGGTGGGGAGCCAGGCGAAGGAGGAAGGGCAGCACCCCAGTAGCCCCACTGATGGTGGTGTGGGCAAGGGAGCTGATCAAGGGGTCAGATGGGTTGGGTGGGATTGAAGTGGGGCAAGAGGCCATGCTGATGCTGTGGGATGTGGGTGTGGGAGGTGAGGGAAAAGGAGGGTTGGAAGAACGGAGTGGACATTTATGGACAGGGCGAAGCCTTGGGAAGGAGTAACTTTGGGGAGTTAGGGCCAATTGAGTCCTACGCTGATTGGCATCAAGAGTTTGATTTTGGACGTGTCAGTCTCCAAGTGACCATGTTTAATAGGTAGCCAGATCTTGGCCAGACATTCAGCGAAAAGCTCAAAACCAGATAAATGGAGGCCCAGGCAAGGTGAATGGCCTCATTGAGTGGCAGGTTCTACACGGACCCAGCTGCTCAGAGAACTGGCCCCTCCTCGGTACTACCCTTTCCCCACGGGAAGCTAAGCCTGTTTGGGCGATCCCATACTTCCTAATTGGCTCTAATGCTTTCATGATTATGTTCTTTTCTTTATCTGTATTTAGCCTTCTGTCTGGAAGCCAGCTGTATCTATTTCAAGATGAGGTGCCATCGAAATACAAAGAATTCTTTCTTCGTAATTGCAACTAGTAAGAGGTTAGAGAGGCCAAGGACTTCTGGGTTCCCACCATTAGTGCAATTTAATACTTTTCAGATCATCATGGATGCTTGTTGTTTATAATAGCCCGAAGTCCAGTCTGGATCTTCTGGGAGTAAGACTAGGTGGGGGAGGGTGGGAAGGTAAAGGGAAGCTCATGTTGGGGGAGGACATGCGCTGTGGTGTTTATGCGTGTGGAACGAAACAGCCATGTGCAAAGAAGCAAGCTGGACCATCTCAGTGCTTCTCCCAGCCTTAATTTTCTCTGGTCTCCCAGGCCCCTAAAGGGCCTCCTTGGTTCCCACTACCCAGCCCGACATCCACTCCCTTTCCCTCCAAGAAAAATGAATTTGTGGAAATCTTGTCCTCTTCCCTGTTAGGAGACAAGCGAATCTGTGGCTTCTGATCCTCCCAGCACTTCCAAATCAGGTCGATTTTGATAAAGCTGTCAGGCCAGTGTTTTATATTTTAGTTTGAGTCATAAAAGTTCCTCTCGTTTTCAGCTGAAAGGAAAGCTGCAGTTGGAGAGACAGTTTTAGTCGGAATGCTTTCATGCTGTCCGCGTTCACGTCTCTGAGCCTGGAACCGTTTCCAGTAAGAAGTAGGTGACAGGCTATCCAAATAAAGAGTAACCTTCTGAAAGCACTTCAGTCCAGCAGTGTGGGCTTTTTATAATCCTCACTTGCCTTTTGAGAGAGGGAAGGCCGAGCTGGGTTTGGGTTCTGCTCCCCGTGCCCCCACCACCACCCCCCATACACACTTTGATCTGTGAAGCGTGTCTAATCCTTAGCCAAGTCTGTTGGAACTTTATCCAGAGCAGGAAAAAGGGAAATATTTTTCCTTTCTTGGGTGGATTTGTGTTTATATAAACCCTTAGCCATGAAAATGGAGCCAAGTAGCAGGCAAATGCGTGTGAGGAGGGGCAAGTTGAGTCCGTGGTGGAAGAGGCGGGAGCCGTCTGTCCCTCGGCCCCAGGCCAGCTTTGATTTGGGTCAGACCCTGGCAGACCTCCTGAGGGTCAGTGAGGACGGGGTGGTGTAAGTCCTCGCGGGCGTTTTCTGAGGGACGTGGCTATGCGTCAGGCCATCACCGCACCGCGTGGCTGAGCCAACAGCCGACCGGTTAACTTCAGATCACAACTCCAGTGGGACTTCTGTGTACAGGGGTGGATTCATCCACTCCATGTTTGTTGTTGCTACTCAGAGAATAGTGTCCGAAAGGGCCTTCGCTGTCCTCTGTAACTTCAACTCCGGGAGCTTTACCTTCTCACAGTGTGGGCATTACTGATTTACTTGCATGAATTTGTCAACATTTTCTGGAATAGCCCTTGGCACTTCCCGTGGGTAGTGAGTTTTTAAGCTGTGCTTGCCATGGTCCAAAAGCTTCCTGGTCAGAAGACCACCTCATCCAGGCTTCACGTGCTGCCTCTTGGTTCTGCCTTTCTAGGATGCATGGTGCTTTATTTTTAGACATTCCAGAGAAATCTTGTATATAATCTAAAGATAGGATATCTTGTTTTCGTGTCATTGCAATTTGTATATTATCTGGGCTAATCTGGGACGGATAAAGCCTCTGAGACCACAAAGTGTGAAGAACTTTGATACAATCTTTTATTCTGCTCACATTCCCTCTTTTCAGATCCAAAGGCAAAGCCCGCCCTTCCTAGTACGCTCTGGCTTCCCACAACTTACCTGGAGTCTTTTCTCCTTCGTGTAGTAAAAGCCACTACAATCAGGTTCACCTGGCCCCCAGGAATATTTACCTTGCACCTGCTGGAAACCTCACTTTAAAGTTGAATCCTCACGAAGCTTCTACCTGGCATCTTGTCCCAGTGCTGTGACAAACGCTGGGGGAAGGAGACGGTAGGTTTAGAGACCCTGAGGCTTCCAGCAAGTGTGGAGTCTAGATGGACGACAGCCTGGAGGATCAGATTCCACTGTGGGGGGGGGGCGGTATAGGGGCTGTAGGAAAAGTGACTGCAGCGAGCCGAGCATCAGGAAGTGGTAGGAAGGAAAAGCACAGAGGATTGGATCTATGTGAATAAAAAAACAAGAACAGAAAATGGACTTGAGGACAAGGAAGTGTGAGCTTGTAATGTGAAAGAAGTGACAAAATTCAGGCAGAGATTTGAAGAGAAATCATGTTAAAGTTTTTGTCTTTTTTTTTTTTTTTTCCCTCTCTTTCTCCTGGTTGAATTCTGGTCAGATGCTTTGGAAGAGGTGCTGTGACCTTAAGTCACAATTCTTTTGATCCAGAAGAGACTGAGTACTTCTCCATGGTGGGGGGGTGGGCAGGGCCAAATGCAGCCCTTCTTGGCATAGTGTGTCCAAGACAGTGGTTACCTCCTTCTGTCCCTCAAACAAACAAACAAAGCTTTATGTAATTAGTAATTAGTAAACTGAGGTTTCCAGCAGATGCAAGTAATAGCAGGCATTACTTAGAGGACACTCGTCTCTTGGGAATTGGGCCAAACAAGGAAGAGCTGAGCTTGTTCACTCCAGACGGAGCACCTTCCATAAAAAGAAAAATTAAAGGTATCCATCATTTGTGCCCAGTGTGGGCATCCTGCTTGGTTTGGCTACTGTTACTCATTAGGAGAGTCTGAGGACTTCCTGGGTTAGAATCACTGTGTGTCACAGAAGTCATCAAGAGTATGATCTGTTTCTCCTTCTGACTCTGTCACCACCGCCACCACCTTGGAGGATGTTGGGAGCAGCTGAAGCAAAGTTGTGAAATTTAGTTTGCTTAGAGCAGTCTGACGAGCAGGCCCTGAAAACTCACTGAATTTAGGAACTGCGTTGTACCTTTAGTTCAAGGGCATGTCCAAGAACCCAGCTGACCTGCTTCTGTTTGGCTTGTAGATTGTGCTGCCTTACTGATAAGACCTTACAAATTGTTCCTGAAGCATCACGGCACAGAAGGGCATTTGAAAAAAAAATTTTTTTTTTAAGATATCCCACCTTTAAGCATCAAAACTGGTCTTGAGAATTCAACAAGTGGCTGGAGAGAGAAATACCTTCACGTTGTTAAATTGCCCGGAACTCAGTTGAGTCCCACATTTTGAATCACAGGGCTATATGATGAAAATGAAAACACAATTTTACGAGACGTTCATAATTTCTGATGGTGTGAGTTTTTGCAGCTGCCTTTGGAATTCATACCTTCCGATGTATCCAGTTATTAAGTGGTCCTATCACTGACTCGTTTCCAAGAGGAACTAATTGAGCCAAAAGCAGACGCTGCTCACAGGAAGAAGGGAGCATCCCTGCAGCCCTGGGAGCCTCCTCGGAGTCCCAGAACTCTACAAGTTCGCGTAGCCAAGGAGGGGGACAATGTCTGCAGGCTTCCCAGCTGACTTCCGGTGACCAGCAGGAAGATCCCCGCTGAACATCCGGGGACGCCAGCTGCTTTCCTGGCAAGCTCAGTGGGCAGCTTCCGGGGACTTTTGAGGGTTTCCAGCAAACTTTCCCATGAATTCAGCGGCACCCACGGAGGTAGCTTTCCAAGGACTACAGCCGGGTGGCCCACCCAGCTTCCGAGTGAGCTTGACAGCTTGCTCCCTCCACCCCAGACAGCTTCCAGCCCCCCGGAGGGGAGGTGCCACAGCCTGCTGGCTTCGGGCAGCCGACTGTGGACCCGTCTGGCCTGCGGTTCCAGGGGGCTACACCATACCCTGCCCTGAAAAGACGACTGTGAGAAAGATGACTGCCAGAGATGGGCATGATTCTGCGCTCCAAAACGCAAGACCCAGGTCCTTGCTGCAGGATCCTCCTCTGAGATGGCAGCCAAGTCTACAAATGGCTGGGTTGGAATCAGCAGGTCCTGGATCTCTTCTGCCTTTCTCACACTTCTGTGTGTGCATGATGGCATGTTTTGTTTTTTGTTTTTTTAAGAAAAATTGAACGTTTTGATGTCGAAGGTTTACTTCTGTGTATATACTTTCTGGGCTTTATTTCGTCCTAAGGTAGTGTGTCCTGTTACTTCCCTCTGGCTCTCCTCGCCCATATGAAGTGATCATGCAGTTCTCCCGTCTTGCTGTCTCTGATCCCTTGGTGGGCTTGCTGAGCCGGGAACTTTCCGCGCACTGGTTTCAGACGATGCTGCCTTCACCCTAAGGAGACATGGGAGACAAGTATTCATGTATCTCATAGCAGCTACTCAAGAGTCACACTTAATTAAAATACTGCAGTGAACTTTGGGGCGAGGGGTGTGAATTTTAGAAAGTAAAGCTGAAGATGCCCTGAAGACATCTAGATAATCTCTTACAAAATAGAACCTATATCATTGTTTGTTTTAATATCTAGACCACTTTGGCTGTTTTGAGGGTCGTTCATTACTTAGATCTTTATCCCAGATCAGTGTTTCATTTGCACTGAAAAGAAATGTGTGGGGTGTTTAATATTATGATTTGAGTCATTAGTATGATCAATATGTAGTATTTTGAGTAATGTGCCCAACATTTGGGAATTCTGATGCTTAGTAGAAAAAGATGAAAAAGAGTTTGTTCCACTCACCTTCTGCTGATTTTTTTTTTTAAAAGAATCATAATAAAACTTAGTGTTTTGTTCTTTTATGGTGGGGTGGCAGGGGGTGGGGGAGAGGGAACAGTTGATGTGGTGGCTTTTTAATGCCAGAAATCTTGAGTTGGAGTAATTAAGAACAGTTTTGCATGACTTAGTGGCCTGACACTGCTTCAATAAATGCAGCGATCTGTGCAGCAGGCCAAATTTCTGCTTCTTCAGGAAAACGGATGGCGCTGTGTGCTTACTGCATGAATAGAAAATCTCTAACAGAAGAGAAAGCTTTAGTTTTTATAGCTGGCCTTTCCCTTTGGTTGTGAAACATGCTTTCCATCTTGTTTTATTATTGACTCAAACATAAAAATAAATAAATAACCTCAGGATCATTTCATCATGTATGACCCATTTCACTATAAACTTATTTGTGAGTTTTGTATGCTCTAATCAGAACGTACTTTTAAGGTGATACAGCCACCTAGAAATATCAGTCTCATAATTTTTAATGACTGCAGAGGATCCCATCCTATTAGTGTGTCATAGTTGTTTACCATTTCCTCATTGCTAGGCGTTTGAGAGGGCTACCAGGTTTTCACTGTTTTATACATAGTGTAGCTACGAGCAAGTATTGTATAATTTTTGTCAGAGAGAAAGGACTTGAAGCAAGATCCTGAAAAATGGAAATACAGCAGGTCACAATATGTCTGTCCTCACTTTACTGCTAATGTATTTTCTGTAAATGTAGCTTTTTTTTTTTACAACTCCCATCAACTTTGGAATTTATCTCTTACTTGCTTTTGCTAGTGATGACCAATGTCTAATAAATCTAATGGTTTTTTTTTCATTTGAAGTTTTCAAATCTCTGGTGGCGTGATGTTTTGCAGGCAGATAATTCATGGTCTAATCCTTGCGTATTACTTTACTATGGAGAATCTGGTTACTGATCATATATTTGTAAATGAATTTTTTATATAGTTGGAAAAGTAAGCTTTTCAAAAAAAAATTCATCACTGTAGTAATACTGTCAGGAACTTATTAGATGCCAGATACAACATTTAGTACTTCTCGTGTTATCTGATTTAATCATCACGATATCCCTGTCCAGGACAGTAGTGTGTGGTGGTTAAGAGTGGAGTCAGATAGTCCCGGGTCCAAATTTTGGCCCTGTCACTGCTTCCCTGTGAATGTTGGTAGTACTTAGCCCCTCTGAGACTCACTCTCTTGAGGCTAAAAATTTTACCTACCTTCGTAGGGTTGTTATGAGAACTAAGTGACATAATACACTTATAGCATAGTAAGCACATAATAAATGCTCAGTAAGTGTTAGCTGCAACTGTGAACATCGTTTTTCCTTCTGGGGTCAAGGTGTGTCTTTCCCATTGACATGAGGTAGAACGCATGCTAATGAATGTTACTGGGCTTCCGAGATCGTGTCCTCCGGCAGTCCTGGTCACGTGGTGGCTGCTTCAGGTCACAGACACACACCTCTCTATGGGACTTGGAGCAAATCTGTTGAACTCAGATGGTTTCTGACTTAGAAAGTGGTATTTGGGCCGGATGACTTCCAACTTTGCATCCAGCTCTAAGGCGCTATTACTTTGGTTCGTTTTATTGCTTTGATAGCATTTAGTGCTTACATTTTTAACTTGTATTTTTATATTTTGGACTCTTTCCCTAGCTAATATCAGAGTATAGCTCTGATACCCATGTATCCATGATATAAGCTAGTCATGCTAAGTTGACTTTGCCGTAATTGGGTGTTGACGGTGATTTGGTTAGGGAACTTCAAATTATATTCAGTTCATGTCATCCAGAACCATATAAAAATGCTCAAAGCAGGAAACGAATGTTTTATCAGAAAAGTAAAAATATATCAATGCTTAGTTCATTATTTAAAAATGGTGTTTTAAAATTGCTCCTTCCTAGGAAATGTGTTCTGGCGTGAAGAAGCAGTTCCCACTCTAGGAGGTCTTGGAGGGCGGGGGCAACGAGTAAGCTCCCCAGAGACAACTTCCCAAGGTCACATCCAGAGTCTGCCTACTTGCTTGCCCTTGACTCAGGGTACACCACATAATGACCCCACCACTAGCCTCCTCATTTGTAAAATGAGGGTAACTCTTACAGAGACATCGCAGAGATGAAATGAGATGGTCATTCCAGGCTCCGGGTTCAGGGGTGGGCATGTGGCCCTGCTTTATCACTGTGAGTTCTGCTGAAGGTGGGGTCTTCAGAAATAGGGTATTTTGAAGCAAAGGATTTTTTTTTATTATCCTTTGTTAGCTTAACCCGGGGATCGCTAGAATCTCAGATCCATTCTACAAGTGATGGCTGCCAAAGAGTTGATGTTTTATTTTCAGTAGCGTATACATTTGTAGTTGGCATACATTTTGTGTCCTTGGTTCGGTTTATTTAACTTAAAGGTTTAAGTAAGGGGATTTAGGCAACAAGAGGTACCAGCCCCAGCTAGAAGCTGGTGATTGTGTTTTTTCTGAGTGAGAGCACCATGCTAGCCAGGAGAAGAGAGAGAGGGTAAGCTGCTGCCCATAGGTAGACAAGCTGGAGGGGAAACTAAGGAATGAAGGTCATCACTGCTCTCAGGGAGTTAATGATCTAGTTGAAGAGAAATTATATCTGGGATGTGCTGAGCACACAAACTTCCTTTGGGTATTATGGTGATCCATGGAGTTAATTGTCTGTTTTTACTAGATCCCATTACTCATAACATGGTGTTTATGCTGGTGCCTTCAAATCCCCACACATACCTACCTAGGAAATCCTTTTGCCGGTGTGGAGCTGGGCTATTTACCTCCATAACACCTTCAGTCGGCTGCATTCCAAGGCCATTTCTGCATGGCTTTGTTGAAAGGCTGCTATGGCCTGCCTGAATCCCATCTGCCCCAAATGCTAATTACGGACACTCCTTGGCAGCCCTTGCTTCTCTGGGCTCTAGGGATCCTGGCTCAGTCCTTCAGCTAGACATCTAGATAAAGATCTCTGGAGTCAGTCTGTGAAAAGGAAGGTGAGGAAAATACCGCGGAGGCTGTCTCTCTCTGGAACAATGGCCTTTTTGCCATAACCACGAGAACGTTCTCCATGGTGACACAGATGAGGATTCTAGGCAATGGAGTGCAAGCAGGGCCGGTCTTGTGATTCCGGGTGCATATTTGTTCTGGACTCGACTATCTGGAGACCCTTTGCTTCCCCACTACCTGCCCTCCTCCCTGCTTCCCCCATCCCCAAGCGCTGTAATACTCTGTGAAATGGTCCCATTCATAAGGTACATCTCATGAATTCATTTTCTCTCTTCCTGCAGGGGAGTTGCTGAGTCAGCCCAGACCAGAAGGAGTGGCAGAGATCATTTGCCCTAAGAACGGCAGCGAGCGAGTAAATGTTGCCTTGGTTTACCCACCCACACCGACTGTGATCAGCCCCTGTTCTAAGTGAGTTCCACATGCGGTACCCCTGCTCCCTCCCTCCTCATCCTGCTTCAGTAGTTGTGACAACAAAAAGCCAAGTCAAGTACTTTTTGGGCAAACCTCAGACTCTCCCAGGGCAGACCTAGATGTCTAGGGCACAGAGACATTGTATCTTATGTGACATACTAGGAATTTTTTTTTCCTTGGTCATGATTTTTTTTTTTTTTTTTTTGCTTTGCTGATAAAAGAGTGTTTAACAGCTTTATTGAGCTATCATTCACATACGATTCAGTTTAGTCATTTAAAATATGCAATGAATTGACTTTTAGTATACTTGTAGGTAGATGTATCCAAAAAGAACATTTTTTAAGATTTTATTTATTTATTTGAGAGAGGGAATGAGAGGGAGCAAGGATGGGGGAGGGATCATAGGGAGAAGCAGACTCCCTGCTGGGCAGGGAGCCTGATGTGGGGCTGGATCCTGGGACTCCAGGATCATGACCTGTGAGCCTAAGGCAGTCACTCACCCAGCTGAGCCACCTAGGTGCCCGAGCATTTATTTTTTTATTTTTTATTTTTTACAGTGAGGGCCCATTAAATAAGAAAAGCCTACAGAAAATCTGCAGTAAGTGATTTTTCTCAGTAGGTCTCTGATTCTCAGTCCTTAATAATCAGAGGCAGAAGGAAGCTCCCAGCTCCCCCCAGGCAGACTTCAACATAATATTGTACATCAGACTCATCCTGGATTGGGTTTTTGTTTGTCTCTTTTTGTAGTATTAGGAACCAAACAGGCCACTACTAGCTGAGATGAAATACCTTTTCAGCATAAATCTTGAAAAGTGGTGACCATGGGCTTCTTGGAACAGATCTCGTTATCTGGGGGATGGTGGTGATGTGATTTGTGCCACAAAGTATTCAGACAGTGCACTTTCAGTTTGCTTTCTAGTTGATCACATAGAATTTTTCCCTATAAGCTTTTTATGGGGCGCTTCTGAAGCTTGCATTTGAAAACAATGACCCGTCCTGCTCATTTTGAGAAATGTGTTGTGAGGCTGCATTCGAGAGAGCCCTGGGCAGAAAGGGGCTCGTGCTTCTGCCCCAAACTGTCCCTTTTCCTGATTTTGGTGTGTGGTCTACAGAGCAAGGGGTTCAGTGGGCACCCATTCCTTAGCAGCTGTGGGGGAGGGCTGCTCCTTTCTCCAAATCCAGTGACTCATTAGAACATCCTTTATCATCTTTGCTGGAGAGTATCACTGAATGCCCAAGGGAAACGCTTGGCTAAGGCTGCATATGCAGGATGCTGTTTTAGCGGGCCTGCGGCACGTGGTCTCATTCATCACTAATGTGCCCCTGAGACACTGTGAAATCGCAAGGCTCTTCTTAGGATTACATAGTAACTTCATACGAACCAGAGCATCCCCTGTCCCGAGCCTATCACACGACAGCAGTGTGACTGTGTTTTGGTAAACATGGGTCCCTTTCTGTCAGACACATGTGGGCAAAGCCTAGAGGGATTTACAGAAGTCGCACTCCGACATGGAGGGCAACAGTTTGCACTATGCTTTGCACAGCTGCCCGCCTTCCCGCGCCAGCACAACCGTTAGCCGCTTGTTTAGCCACATGGCGTCTAAGAGGCGAGAGAGAGGGAGGTAGAAGTTAACATATCCACTTGCACGAGAAACCACCTTGGCACCGAGCCAGGCTTATCAGTGTTTTCCCCTGGGCTTCTCACTGTCCTGCAGCAGAAGGACATTTAGACCGGCCTGGAGAAAACGCTCTCAGCCCCTCCGCCTCGCATGCTTTATGGTACCTCCATGAATAAGCAGCTTGAAGGTCTTGGGTTTTCAGAGCTGCTTAGCCTTCAATATTTAGATACTGGAGAGAATACCTTTAGGAATCGAGCTACTCCCTAGCTGTGGGAGTAGTTTTATTTCAAAGTGGATTTTGTTTGTTTGTTTAAGTCTCGTGCAATGGACAGCAGGTTTGGAGTGAAGTCTCAATTCTAAATGAAGGAATATCCCTGAAAATCAGCATACACGCAGGCCTGGCCCTGGCCGGCAGAGGTCTGATTTATATGCTGACGCCAGGGGATGGAAAGTAGGCGATTCAGGGGAACTGAGGAGGAAAGCCGTCGTAGGAGGGAGGCAGTTAGCGTGGGGTAAGCACTTGAGTCTGACCCTGACCATTAGCCGTGGGGCTTCCAGCAGGCAGGAGGACTTGGGAGTCCGGGCTCTTACTGTGCTGGCTTTGCAACCCCAGCCGAGTTAACTTCAGCAGGTTGTGGCACAGTGATCTTTTACTTCTCCATCACCCCAGAAAATGCAGGTGGATGGTAGAGAGCTGTCTTCCTGAATCAAGCATATAAATCAGAATTTCCAGGAGGAAGAGCCAGATGTGGGTCTGAAAAGTAGTCCCTCTGCTGATTCTAACGTGTGCATGCTGGACTTTCTGATCGCCAGGGTCCCCTCCCTGACTCTAAGTGGGGGCTCCCTCAATAGTGGGCATTATCCTTGGCTACAGTGGCTCTGGCAACGCTGATCTGGGCTGCATGGATCAGTATTTTATTGCTCAAAGCAGGACAGGGTTGAAGGTGACAGGAGCACTCAATAATGATGCCAGGACCACAGGCCTCAGCCAGAAACTCTTCCACGCCTATCAGAATCATCACCCTCTTCTTCAGCATCATTGATCTCGATCTCATGGTGGTTTTTGAAAAGACAGTCCATGCTCTTTAACCAACTCACTCCTCTCCTTTGCAGGTCAGATCAGAGGCTTGCCGTTTAACTTGGAGCCTGCGTCTGGCCACGTATAAAATAATGGGGCTGCTGTGTACTAGAAAACCCATCGACCACTGTTATTTATAGGATCCTCCTTATAAATCCAAGCTTTTCTATTTCTCATTTTGAATTTTTTCTGTGTTTTATTTCTCTGTGGGGAGAGACAGAGAATAAAAGAGTACGTGGTGATTTGTTTTTAAGATTTTATTTATTTATTTGAGAGGGAGAGCACAAGCAGGGGGAGCAGCAGGCAGAGGGAGAAGCAGGCTCCCCACTGAGCAGGGAGCCCGATGTGGGACTCGATCCCGGGACTCCAAGCCAAAGGCAGTTGCCTAACCAACTGAGCCACCCAGGTGGTGATTTTTTTTTTTTTTAAAGGACTTCCTTTCTTCTTTTGTTTTGGTGATTGGCGAGCCAGCTTTCCAGTGGGAAGAGATCATGTGAATGAGATACCTGTCCTCTCCCTCACCCTTCAGGCAGATAACTGAGGAGTCCTGGCTTCTTGTCCTCTTTGCTGATTACCAGACAGAAATGTGAGGCATCCTCACACTTCAGCTCTCCTGGGCTGCTTTTCAAGGATATTTGCTTTTGAGATGAGGTTGAAAATCCACCTCGTAGCACATTTGCTAAGTTGCTCTGAAAAATTCTGACTTCCTAAAGGATATGTGGATTCTGTCTGGTACATTTTTTAAATAATGCAGTGATTATGGCCTCATATTATTATGGGGTACACACCTGCCAGCACAGTGTAACGGTAGGACAGTGTCATTGCCCCTAAAGGAAACACGTGCCCGTTTGCAGCCACTGTAATGCAACATATAGTTCTGCGCAGTCAAGAAATTTCTCGTGTCACTTTCTGAAATGGCTTTGCCGCCTGGTGCGTTGGTATTAAGCAGGTTTATGAGTTTCAAAGCAATTCTTATAAAGTGTTCTTCTTGGCCTAATTCAGTCCAAAGGCTGTGAACTGCTTGCACCCACCCTGTCCAGCCCACCGTTTATTGGGCCGGAGGGGCGAAGTGGAGGACATCAGCCTTCTTCAGGTCTTGTTTTCTTTTTCTTTTTTTGTAGTATAGGTAGCATTTTTTTTTTAAACAGAAACTATTTTGTAGAGCAGTTCTAGGTTCACCGCCAAATTGGGCAGAGGGTGCAGAGATCCCACCCCCACACTGCGGCTTCCCCCACGTCGAGGTCCCCCCAGCAGAGGGACATATTTGTGACAGTCGATGAGCCCACAATGACATATCGTCGTCACCCGGAGTCCACAGTCTACGTCAGGGTCCACTCTTGGTGCTCTCTCTTCCGTGGGTCTTTGTAGCCACAGCGATCATAGCAACCCGTTACTTCCATTGCCCTAAAGGTCAGAGGACTCCTTCCTCTCCTTCCCTCCTTAACCGCGGCAACCACTGATCTTTTGGATTTTGTCGGCTTTAGTGAAGTATAATTGACAAATAAAATTGTAAGATATTGGAAATGTTCATCATGGTAATTTGATAAATGGTACATCGTGAACGGGTTCTCGCCATCTAGCGTGTCTCCCTCTCCAACACCGCACATACCATCCTTCAGAAATTCTGAATGGTCAGCCTAACTGATGCCTAGACACGAAAGGGATACTGAGTCTTGGACATTACAGGTCACAAGAGGCAAAAATATCCTTTCAGTAGGGAAAGCAAGGACAAAGATTCATTTTTTTAAGTGTATTTTTAAAACTTGTGTTTGTAAGTTCCTGCCTTTATTCTGCCTACCCGGCACATTGAGACACTTAACATTCCAGGTCAGCAGGGACATGTGAACTTCTTTAGGCAAATGGAGGCTCACTGTTTGCTTTTTATTTTTAGGTACCCTGTAGAATGTTCCTCTCTCTCGTTTCCAGAGAGGTTTAAACCAACATCACTGCTACCAAGTAAAGTATAGACTCTGATAAACTGCCAGCTGATCCAGGTTATGTCCTGAGTTTCATGTAAGAGGCAGAATTCAATAGGTTAGCATATAAAAATGTTTTACCTTAAGTGTAATCCACATGCTTCTGTGGGTTGGTTGGTTTGTTCCTTTCTTTCTGCTTCTTTTTTTTTAGTTTTATTTATTTATTTGACAGAGAGAGACACAAGGAGAGAGGGAACACAAGCAGGGGGAGTGGGAGAGGGAGAAGCAGGCTCCCCACACAGCAGGGAGCCCCATGCGGGGCTCGATCCTAGGACCCTTGGATCGCGACCTGAGCCAAGGGCAGACACGTAACAACTGAGCCACCCAGGTGCCCCTTCCATGTGGTTTCTTAATGGACTGACCCCTGAACATACAGGAAATGGAACTCTGTCATGTTGACCTCGTGCCAGCTGCCATCTCTCTGGCAGTGGTCCCACATCTGTGCATACTCCACGGGGAGCGGTTGACACGACCATGGAAGTCAGTTGGCATTGGGGCAGTTTGTGTGTTGCCAAACTGGAAAACACTGCCTGGTTTGAAAGTTGTTGAACTAATAAGCTTTCTCCTTTTCCAGAAAGTACGACCAAGGATGAAAGGCAGGACCAAGACACTGTCTTTCAGAACTACCTTCTAAACTTGGGTCATTGCGTACATGCTGTAGCGGTCCCATTCAAGCAAGAGCCCGATAAATTCCAGCTTCTTAGTGTTTATAAGTAGTCCCAAAGATAGAGTGATGACCTCGCATAGGAATTTTGGCAGTTCCACTTTACGATATAAGGATACTTAAGACCAATGGAAACAGCCTTTTATAAAAAAAAAAAAAAAAAAGAGGATGAAGACTCTGTGGCCTTTATCTCATCACATAAACAGGCAAAATATGTTAGACTGCACTCAGATTAGTTAGCAGGGACTTGATCATTTTCTTTTTTTTTTTTTCCTCAGTGGAGCAACATGACTTTGGCTTTATAACGATAGAGAATCTTTCACTGACCACAGAGTTGTAAAACACAGCGGATGGGGAAGGTATTTCGGAAGGAAGGGAGCTAAATGTGGAGGTGGCCTAGGGAGTGTATCACATTGATTTGCTGTGTTTTTTGTAAGGAGTGAGACAGCTCATTGCCTCGCTGCCTTCACAGGCCAGGAGAAACAGTGTCTCTTGAATGATCTAGGGCCCCGTCAGCCACACTGATACTAGAATTTGTTCCATCTCTGCTTAGGTATCTCCATACTTTCTTGGAAAATTAAGTGGAAAAGATAGTGCTTCTGTCCCCTTTGTCATCATTTTTACTGTACCCAGTCTGTGACTGTAGGAGCACCAATTTTTAAGGGTAAGTCTCTGGGAAGCAGAGAGGGTTTCTTAAATAGATAAGGGCTTGCTCAGGACTCGAGAGTTTAGGGGGAAAATAGGGATGGGGTGGGGTTTGGGATGAAGAGATCCTGTATGGCACTGCATTTCAAGATGACAAATCCTTTCCTTATCCAGAATCAAGAAGCCGTTGGGAATTACGAATAAGGAAACTGCTTGATTCTTTTGCCTGCATTAGTCATCTTAGTTCCTTCTCGAAAAAATAAATCATTTAATAAATTTATTATGCACAGATGTAATATCAGGAAAATCTCAAGTGGATCAACACAGCAAATAGCTTCTTTAAAAGTATGTTCGCATTTATTTTCTCTGGGCAGTTTGGGCTCTGGAGTTACACTGCCTGAGTTTATATCTTCACGATTTCTTGGTGCTGTGACTGTGGACCTCTGTCAGGTTCAAGTTCCAGAAGCGGTTGTCTTGTGGGGTCGTTGGGAGCATTTGGAGAGACCCCCACGAGGGGAGATGTTGGCACGACGCCTCACAAAGTGCACCGCGCTCGGTAATCGCGGTTGCTGTTTTTCCTGCCAGGAATGTTAGCGGTATGCACTGTGGGCCACACACCAAGGTAATCCTAACAGACAGAATTTCAAAATGCAGATCTGGATCCTCAAACGAAATGTGCTCACTGACTTGCCTAGCAATGTTTAGCTTATTAACTGAGGTCCCTGCGCAAGGAAGGTAAACAAGTGTGCCTGGTAGGCAGGGAAGAATGTCAGCTTCCCTTCCCCTTCACCCCATGAGGATCTGTGTCTGAGGCCCCCTGCAGTTTCCTAACCCCATCTTCATGGGAGAAAGAGGAGATGAATGGTATGGTTTCTTTCATATCATAATCATAAATGCCTGCGGTGCCCGATGAACCCCTCAGAGAAAAGCCCCCTAAACTCAGGTGCTCCCGAAACCCATGTCATGGCTCCCAGGCTCGGCGCTGTTTTCACCCCCAAGTTCTTGCTTACATATTTGTTTTAAAATGTGGCATAATGACAGAGTGCCGTGGGAAAGATAGCTTATGACGGACAGTGCCCTGGGGACGTGCCGAGGTCGGTCCGAGGCAGGGAGGGAGGAACCAGGGCGGCTGAGTTGTGTTTTCTGTGGGAGGGTGCTGGCTGGGCGTGGCCGGTCTGAATACTTCCAGCTGGTTGTGGGGCGCAGGGCCAGTCGCGGGATGTCTGATATGTGGCCCTGGGGTGAGGAGGGCAGATAGAGAGCGTCCTGTGCTGTGGGAGCCTGATAAAGGAGGTGGTCCCAGGGGGTGGGCTCCGCGGGGTTGGTCTGTATTGAGAGGCACACTCACACCAGAGTTGTTCGCTATCTCTGGCAACTGCCTAACACCGGGAAGGCAGTCACTCTGGGTCACAGCCAGGGCCCAGACGTCAGAGTATCAGAAGACAGAAAATAAAAGACCTGCTTAATACAACATGGGTAGCTGCAGTTTCAGCCTAAACTTCTAACTGCCTTGAAGAATCGTGCTGTGTTCCAGGAAGAGCAGGTTCAGTCACTCGGGAGGATTGTGGGTCCGAGCCTCTGCACTGACCTCTCTTTCGGGTGGCCCCCTGCAACTCCCTGGGAGGTCCCGTGGGCTTTGTGGGCATGAATTACAGCCTTCCCCCTCCTGTTCTCCAGCGGCCTGTGCTTCCCACCACGGGGAATGGCACTGCTTTGCACACATCTGCTATACTAGGAGTCTGCCAGCCCTAGGGCCACCTTCTGCTGAGGTCTGTTCTCCCGTATTTTCAGTGTGCCTTGACATGAGTCCTTTGGGCCAGATGCCCTCCCCTTGATGCACCCGTCCCTACCAGGACATCTGTATTTCAGTCTCAACTCGCCTCCATCTCTCTAATCTTCTTTCCTTCAAACCAATATTATCTTTCAACATCAGACCCTGCCACTTCTCTATTTAAAAACCTGGCTTCCTGACGATTATACACTTGGGTTTAAACCCCGCCAAGCACGACTCATAGCTGCCAGCCACCCTGCTGACACCTGCCACACTCCCTTACTGTGGGAGGGTCCACCCTCTGGCATGCCTGGCTGGCTGTCAGCCCATGGCGAGCTGCCATCCCTCCTTCCTACCTGGTGAAGGCCCATCGTCCCGAGGGCCGAGGTCATGTGTCAGCTCCTTTGAGCCGCCGTCTTCAACCTTTCTCCCTAGAATCAGTCACTCCTGGCCTCACGTCTTACACGCCGCCGTGACAGTAATGGTCTCCTATCGGGCTGTTTTTCACCCGGGACTTTCTCATCACATCTTATTCATTATTCATTAAGTGGGGCTTTGCTGAGGATTAACCCTCCAGGCATCGTGCCAGGTGCTGAGGCCCCAGAAATAGCCAACCAGACCCTGTCCTCGCAAACTTAATCGTCTCTTTGGGGAGAACGGGAGTTAGAGACCTAACCAAACAAACTCGTGAGTGTCTAATTACAATTAAAATGTGATTCCTGCTGCAGTGGGTGTATCGACAAAGCCCTGTGGGCACCAAGAGGAAAGAACTCTACCAGGAAGGATTGAGAAAAGTTCCAGGAAGTAGCGTTTGAGGTGGGTCTTTTAGTATGGAGAAGGAGCATGAGGCAGGGAAGGTTCATGATGTGATTGATGGCTCTTTCCTTAAGAGCCTAAACCGGAAAGTGGTATCAATGTGGAAATACACTCACACCGGTTTTCCTCTATTTTTTCCTCTCTTGAAGAGTGGACTCTTCTCTCTGGGCACCCTTGCTTAGACATTCTTGTGTTTCTATCCTACGTGTGGCTCAGGAGAACAGAGAGCCAGTCACTACTGTCTGCATTTCTGGAGGCTCGTTAGAGTCAGTGAGAAAGCATGTGCCCAGCACATCCCTCTCCCAGACCCAGAGCTCAAAGGGCCAAAGGTAACTGCTTGGTGATGACTTGAGTTTTCACATTGCCATCCTCTTTAGAGTTAGATTTATTATATTATTACTTGAATTTTAGGCAGTTTTCACAACCTTCTCTACTGGGATGTTTACTATAATCATAGGCCTTCAAAAGTCCTGAAGGCTGAGTGCCAGAGAAACATGGAACTATCCCAGGGGCCCCGAACGTCCCAACCTTGCTTTTAGCTGTCCAACGTGCTTGGGAGTCAAATAACCCTCGTAAAAGGCCAGTCCTGCCTTGCTGGTGTGTCCCACAGGCAAGTTCTTTACCCTCTTGGAACCTTAGTTCCCTTCTTGGTAAATGCAAGAGAGGACGGGCTTACCTCCTGGGTGTGTTACGCAATTGAGGAGTCATCGAAGAATAGACTGCGGTGAGTGGTGTGGTTCCTGGCGCGTAATAAGTACTCGGTAAATAGAAGGTGCAGATTTTTGGTAATGTTGCTACTATTATACTCAGTCTCCTCAAACTCAGGCAGCATTGAGAGAGATGGAGGGTGGAGGGTCCGCGTGTCATTGTAGGAAAGCCGATATAAGGGATGGGGACTTTGGACGTTTTTCCCTCTAAGCACTGGGTCTGAATTGAATGACGCTCTATTTAATTAGGTGGTGATGAAGGAGTTTCTTCATTTTCTGCTCATCTGACTCTGGCTTTTTGTTTGACAGCCTTGCCTCTGCCACTTTAAGGGAGTGTGTGCCTTTTAGACCAGATAGACATCCAAAACTAAGAGTTCTCACTTTTCACTATAGATTCCTACTCCTAGACGATTATTTAGCTTGTGTGTGTGTGTGTGTATGTCCATGGATGTTTCTTTTTTTTTTTTTAAGATTTTATTTATTAATTTGACAGAGAGAGAGATCACAAGTAGGCAGAGAGAGAGGAGGAAACAGGCTCCCCCGCCCAGCAAGGAGCCTGATGCAGGCCTTGATCCGAGGACCCTGAGATCATGACCTGAGCCGAAGGCAGAGGCTTAACCCACTGAGCCACCCAGGCGCCCTCCATGGATGTTTCTTGAAAGGACCCAGGCCTAGGATTAGAGTTTGAGGTTCTTGATTAGAAATCTAGTTCAGCTATGAAATTACAATGGATTAGGTGGTTATTACTGATTAGTATAGTTTCTCTTTATGTTTGAACTTCATGTCACGAACCGAGGCATTTGCCCAGCTCTCTAGTGAAAAGACGCTTTCCTTTGGATCATGAGTTGCCTGGCATTTGCATTTTTATAAGGAATTCCAGAAGTAGAAATTAAAATCTGCAAAAAACCCGATTCCTGCTATTGCTTCCGGTTCTTATCATTGAGACTCTCATCCTCTGTCAGCTTTTGTCATTGCTTTGCCCTCTTCTCATCTTCCCGTGTAGGAAGAACGTTGGTGAAAAGCACAGAAACCAATGACGTCTATGGCTGTGGAACTTCCGGGGAGAAAAGAGAGCATCCGAACTCACCTGGACCATCTTTCATACCTGGCAAAGCCTCCATGCTCCTGCGCGTGTTCTGTGAACTTGAGTGGATAGACAGACGTTCAGGGTGCTTGCAGAGGAGGGCGCAGACCTGGCCTGGAGGAGGAGTGGGGCGGGGCAGGGGGGAGCCTGGGGGGAGAATACGGAGCAAACATTTTACAACCTGAACCTCAGAACTGTGATCCTCCAAGGAGAGCGCTACTTGAAGAAAAGAAAAGAAAAAAAAAAAGTCGAATGGCTTCTCAGGGATTTTGTTTTCTGTGCACATAAAAGCCATAGTTCCAGTTTAGGTGGCTGTGTTTTGAGCACTCAGATTTCAGTTCTGTTAAATGTGAAAGAGAGATCGACTGACCATTCATTGCTGTTCCGTAGCTAGTGTAAAATATGTATATGTTTATCTTTATTTTTATAATGTGCAAATACATTTAAATTTATACAGTTTGATGCTTCTAGCATTAGTTCACACTGGGTGCAATATTCTGCATGAGAACTGTGCCAAGATGGGGCTGATTTCTTATTTTAGCATAAGACCTTTTTGTTCATTCTTTATTCTTTAATCCTTCTGAGATTAAGAAAAGAAAAACCTCACTGCCCACGGATTAAGTGTTGGGGTCATAGAGATTACCAGTAATCAGCAAGAACCTTAAATGTGCATGGCAGGTAGCGTCTCCTCCCCTTGTTTTAAATAAAGGTCCTCTGCCTGTAAGCCTGTTTTTTGGACGGGCTGGTGGTGGGATTCCTGGGTCGCTCTGCCCACCTGTCCCTAGCGCCGGGCTGAGTGGTCCTTGCTCTAGGCTGGGTTTCATGTCAACAGTTGTCACTGTTCTGTGCTGAGGGAGGCCTGGCGCTGACATTCTTTGCAGGATGGGGACAGAAAAGTCAATGGGTCTATGGAAAACCTGAGTCTTTTAATAACTCAAGATAATCAGGAGTTAGTTGTAAATGGCGCAAAGGGCTTTGCTAACAAGCCCTTTTCTCTCTTTCTCTCCAACAGAGTCTGTAAAACTTAGCAGAGCACTCTGACAGCCCCCCAGGTCTGGCTGTCAGACTTAAGATAGTGAGTCGCCTCACTGGAGAGCATAATCCCACACGGATTACTCGCAAATATAGAGCCTCTGATAGGATGGTCAGCTGCCAAGAGCTCGTAAAACCTTGGTTGTTCAGTCTCCATAGAGTAGGACGTGAAAAGCAAAGCGAATCGCTCTCACGTCCACTCCGAATTGGGGCCAAACGAATCGGCTGCTGTAATAACATGTTCTTTGAAGAAGGTAAAGGACTCTCTTTGCAGCTGCCTCCTCTGCGTGCAGATGGAAAAAGGTGTAAAGCAAACTGTTTCTCCCCAGTGTGAGGCATGAAAAGTGAGTCAGCTATTATTATTCTTTCCTTCTTTTATAAAGTATTGACCCTTGCAGTGCCAGTATACAAAGTCTCGATGTATTTTTAAAAGGAATAACAAACTAGCGAGCGGCTGCATTGGGAAAAGCCCCGAGTCGACTTCTGTAGATTTGGTGCCCCGGGAGTCAACTGACACCAGACCCGCGGTAAAGGAGTATGAATTCTTACTGTCATAAAATCAAATGGGATCTCAGACTATTTCTGCGTTTTTGGGTACTTGAATATGACACTTCAATTTTGAGATCTCACTTCCTTTTAGAACACAGTCACAAGATCACCTGCTTAATCCCTTGGTCACAGTTCTCGTGTGAGCGTGTGCGTGGTGCGCCTCTGTGTGTGCGTGTAAAGCCAAACGTTAACATTATTTGCTTTATGGACCATTGGATTGTTGGGCATAGGAGTTTTGTAATTGGCACGAGACAGTTCTGAAACTGTCAAATTGATCGACATTGACCGGTCTTTCGCAAGGACTCTGAAGGATGTGACTTCAGGCTAACTCCCCAGGGGACCATATTAAATGAAAAAAAAAAGAGATCCTCCTTAGGTGACACACCCTGCAAAATGTTTGTTATCCTTATGAACATAAATGCCCATGTTCTTAATATCTGCTGTTGTTGGACAAGTGATGTTTTGTGCTGCCATCTGAGCCGTAGAGAGGCAGGGTAAAAACTCTTGGTGTCACGTGTGTTTTAGCAAAGCAGTCGTCGTGACTCAGTCACGGCCAGAAGCAGCTCCGGAAAAGCTGGAGACCTCTCTTTAGGGTGGGGGAAGGGTTGAAGATCACAGAAAACGCTCTGCTCTACCCTAACGGTCAGGGCTGATGGAGGCCGTTCTCCACCTGGGACGATGCCGCCGACCAAGGCCAAGCACAAGGGGAGTCTTCGCAGACCCAGTCGTCCCTCGCAAACAAACGCCCTTCACGTTCATTATAGTTTCTATTCCTGCAACCTGTGGTGTCAAAACCACTTCCTGGAATCATAACAGTGCTGCCAGGATAAAAGTTTTTCTCCCAAGGGGAAAAAAAAAAATGACAGTGCTCCTATTTGACATTTGTGCATTGGACTCTTTTGAATGAATAAAAAGGAAAGGGTTTGGTATAATTCCTGATGGGTTGTGTGTGTGTGTTCTTTTTCATGCCACAGTTTGTAAATTGTAATTGTGGTTTCCCCTTGAATTGTCTTGACTGGGCAGAAATTTTAAAAAAAAGTCAAAAGAGTTCAATAAAAATACAAAGAAGTGGTGAAGCAATTCTATTTGTAGAGTTTAGTTATTTTTGTTTTTTTTGGTTTCTTTCGTTTCAGTTCTCAAGTAACTTTTATGTTTTTAAGTCACCTTTGAGGTGATGGGAGATGGATGGTGGCCACGCTCTTGGGGGGTGCAGTCCCCACAAGGAAAACTGATGGGTCCCTGTTTAAAACCCTGCCTCTTTTCAGACCACGGATTTAGTGCTTGAATATCGGCTCTCTTTTCAATCAGACCCTTTATCAGCAATCTGCTATACTCTTCAATTTAACTTAGGAATCGACCACACGTTCCAAGTTCCCTTTGCAGAGCTAGCTCTCAAGAGAGTTCTTAGAAGAAGGCCTTGGTACCACCCTGCACGTATTGCAAGGAGGGGTCTGTAGTCACCAGGCCTGCAAGGACCCAGTGAGAGGCAAGGGAAACAGAAGTGTCAGCTTCTGCAGGAGCTGGGCCTCCAGGGAGGGACTGAGAGCGGAAGAGCCCACCTAAGCGCATTAGCAGATCCAGAGGCACCTTCTCCTGGCCGGAAAGCTGACGCCCTGGTGTGGCCATCAGAATTTTCCAAAGGCTGGGGCAGCTGGCCCTGGGCTCTCGAAGCCTGTCTGGAGTGGTGGGGGCAGGGGAGGGGAGGCGTGTCCTTCATCCTGCTGCTGCCCCTGCCACCAAAGACAATAGTACAGGGAACATAAGTCATTTGCGGCCTTGTTGGTTTTTTTGGTTTTCTTTTAAACCAAGAAGCTTGGGGTTCTTTAAACTTGCTGTGCGCGTCCAGCAGGTCTCAGTGACAACAGCTAGAGTGACTGTGGTTTATCACCTGCCAGTCCCTCTCCAGGCCGCTTCTCCTACCCCACTGTGAGCTTTCGGAAGTTGGTTCTGGGTTTGCTTTGCATACACTGTGCTCAGGAAGTGAGGGCCACTCAGGCGTTGAGTTCAAAAGCCCAGGGGTTCCCTTGTCAGGGAGTCCTGGCACCCAGTGATGGTGGGAATGAGGAAGGCCCTCCCCAGCTAGCACTGACCAGAGCAGGGTTTGGGGAGTTGCTGGGAGAGGTTTTATTAAGCACATGATCCTTTGACCTTATCTGCGTTTGAAGGCGTGAGAAAAGTCACCTGGCAATAGAAACCCTATCTGAATATTTAAGCTCAAGCGAGAAGTGTCTTTTTCATCTTTACATGCAAGAAGTGTCTTCGGATGAAATGATTTCATTCTAAACACTGAGGCTAATTCAGTGGTTTCTCAAACTGCTCCACAAAATATTATCTCCTGAGATACTAATACAGAGTCCTCTGCAAAGGAGGGCCGAGATCAAGTTCGTTTGGGAAATGCTGCCTTACATAATCACCTGTGGCAGGTGGACGCGCAGACAGGTTGTGAGCCGCCAAGGGGAACAGCCCCCGCCCCATGCAGCCTTTCTCCGCGTGTGCGTGTGGAAGGACGCCTTTCCGTGAGCGGGGGCAGATCGGCTCCCAGAGTGGGTTCTCCGGGGCCTGGGGACAGGGGGGCTGCTGGGGCTATGCGGGCACCCGCGGGCCAGGTGGGCGGAGCGTCAGGTGATAACCGCTGCCCTGGCGGCCTTTGGTGTTGGCAGGAGTGATGAACCCTGCCCTGCCGCCTGTGCTCCTCGGGTGCAGAACGGGGGAACAGTCTATCTCACACAGATGTTACAAATGTCAAATGAGATTCTGCCTATAAAGGGCTTATGACGGTGCCCAGCGCTGGAGAGCACTGATCACATGCGAGTAAGCTCAATCTCTTTACTTGCATCGTGCCTCTTTTTATCAAGAGAGCAGGCTTCCAGCCTGAGTCTGGATGGGAGGAAGGGAGGAAGAAGGGAGGGAGGACACCTACCACGGACCTAGAATTTTTTTTTTTAAAGAATGTTATTTATTTATTTATTTGACAGAGCCATGGCAAAAGAGAGAACACAACAGGGGGAGTGGGAGAGGGAGAAGCAGACCTCCAGCCAAGCAGGGAGCCCGATGGGAGGCTCAATCCCAGGACCCCAGGACCCCGACCAGAGCCAAAGACAGATGCCCAATGGCTGAGCCACCCAGGAACCCCATAATTTTTTATTTTATCCTATTTAGTAGTTGGTTATTTGCCCTAGTGATAAAATATTTGCTTTAAGAATGAATGCATTTAGAAATACTTTAAAATATATTAGAAAAAAATCTTAAGTGAGTAAACGCAGGTGGTGTACAAAGAGTGAATATATGGCAAAACAAAACAAAACAAAACTATGAAAATGGTATGTGACTGTCTGGGTACTGCAATAGAGGGACACAATCTAATGTGACCCATGGAGGGACCAGGACATTGCTCTGAGTCTGGAAGACCACAAAGCTTTTTTATTTATTATTATTATTATTTAATTTAGAGAGTATGTATGAGCAGGGGTGAGGGCAGAGGGAGAGGGAAAGAGAACCACAGACTCCCCGCTAAGTGCAGAGCCCAAGGTTGATCTCACAACCCTGAGCCAAAACCAAGAGTCAGTACTTAATCCACTGAGCCACCCATGTGCCCCAAAAGACCCCAAAGCTTTTAAAGATATCCCCACAGTTTTAAATTTTCCACCAGAAAAATGTATTGAAAGATTAACAAAGAATTATTATATTAGTAGAAAATCAGGTTTTTTAAATTTGAAATTTAAAAGAAGTTTCACTACATCTTAAATGTTTCAGTGCAGCCAAAACCTTTCCATATAAACACAACTGAAATTTAAATGGGAAAGTTTATTTGATTTGTGAAAATCTTAATGTTTTCCTAGAAGACCCTTGAAGACAAAAAATTTTCTCTCTACATATTTAACTGAAGCCAGACTGAAAACATCACTCAGGTTCTCACTCATCAGAAATAAAAGCAGAATCTCACTAACCAATCTGGTACAGATAGAGCAGAAGAAATCTCCCCGCTTTACTTTATACTCAGTACTGGAGGAATCCTGGCATGAAATTGAGTACAGACCACAGGCCCAGTGTGTCCCAAGGAGGGGAGGAAATGATTAGCAAAACAGCGATTCATTCTTTTCTTTCCTACTCCAAGAAGTACGCCAAGGTGGCACAGGAGCGGGCTTCCAGAGGAACAGAGTAAGGAGCTCAGTGCAAATTCTCCCCAGCTAAACAAAATAGGGAAAATTGTTTTTAAAAACACACAAAGCGGGGCCTGGGTGGCTCAGTGAGTTAAGCGTCTGCCTTCGGCTCAGGTCATGATCCCAGGACCCTGGGATTGAGCTCCATATCAGCCTCTCTGCTCAGTGGGGACCCTGCTTCTCCCTCTCCCTTTGTGAATTTTCTTGCTCTCACTCTCTCTCAAATAAATAAAATCTTTAGAAACACACACACACACACACACACACACACACACACACACAGAGAGAGAGAGAGCTATGGTCATTTCAGATCTCCAGAAATTATCCTAAGGACATACAGCAAGAGGACAAATATTCATTCAAGAAAATCTACTAAATACAAAGTGGACCATGGTCTGTGTCTTTTGAGCTATGGCCTCCCAAACCCCCCTTCCCCGCAGCTGCTTGTTCCAGAAGTGGTACCCCGGGCCCTCTACTTTGGACAGACGTGGCCAAGAAGAAGGAGATGCTATCTCCCTTCAACTCCCTGTCAGGGGCTGTGGTTTCATTTTGGGAGACACAAGCAGCTTGCATTTCTCATCCTCCTCAGCCTTTTGTTGCAGAAGTTCTGTTCCAGGCGAGAGTAGCTGAGAGGACCCAGGCCATCTGCTTGCAGGCAAAGCTCTAGGACAGTCTGGGAGGGAAAGAATCGTCCCTGCCGGTCCCCACCCTGGGGAAGCCAGGACTTCAGGAAGACTAGTCCAGCTGCCTTCCTATAAATCCAAATCATCGCTAGCTGGGACGAGCTAGTTATTTAGTTTTTTTTTTTTTTTTTTTTTTAGCCTCGGCATGTGGTCAGTATTGCCTAGCTATGAAGAAGGCATAATGAGATACTTCCAAGTGCTCTGAACCGGCAAACCGGTGTTTATACAATTACATGACAACAAGCTAATGGAGACGGCCTTATGAGGTTTAATGATGTCGAGGGCAGGAAATTACAGTCCCCTGACTACATGTTTCACTGCAGATTGGTTTGCATCTCATTGGAAAAGAATCTTGATTTGGAGCTATCCCTTAACGTAGAGGGGTTTGATATAAATAGGGGTGAGAGAACTGAATTCTTAAGTGCATTTTCTTTCTTCCTGAGAGACACATACAAGGATAAGTGGATAACTGCCAGCCTCGGGGCCACAGCAGAAAATTCCACTAACTATTTGCATGTGGCAACAACATGAATAATAAGGGAGGTCTTCTCACGAGTCCAGGCTTCTCTCTCAACCTGTTCTACCAAGCTCCGCTGACATTGACAAGACTCCATGGACGTGGGCCGGAGAGGCAGCCAATGTAGTGCTAGAAAGTGTATTTAGCTTACAATCAGAAGACCTAGTCAAAGACCCAGAGAGCCCCCAACTAGCCACAGGATCTTGGGCATGTCTCTGACTTCTTAAGATTGCTTATCTGCATACTCACTAATTGCTCAAGGGGCGCCTGGGTGGCTCAGTCGTTAAGGGTCTGCCTTCGGCTCAGGTCATGATCCCAGAGTCCTGGAATTGAGCCCCACATCGGGCTCCCTGCTTGGCGGGAAGCCTGCTTCTCCCTCTCCTACTCCTCCTGCTTGTGTTCCTGCTCTGGCTGTGTTTCTCTCTGTCAAACAAATAAATAAAATCTTAAAAAAAAAATTGCTCAAGGTCCCTTCCATGGTTTGGTCACATCTGTGTGAGTTCATTAGACCCTTGTCCCACAGCTACAAAATTACTGGAACTGACTCATCAAGTTTAGGGTCATTTTTCTAATTTTCCTGAACCACACACAGGTTCTGACCTGATTCTTCTTGTGATTAACTCTGCATCGGCCACACAGTGGTCTAAGGAAATGGGATTTGGTTGGGCCATGACATTTTTCCTCTCACCCATATGTGGTCTGAGGGAACCAGCCTCTAGGACGCATGTCTCCTCCACAGCAGAGTCTAACAGCCAATGAACCGATGCATGTGGTCACTGGCCTCCAAGGATTTTATCATAGTGTTATTTTTAAACTCAAGCTAAATGAACAAAATATTCAAGTTCTTAAGTGGAGGGGTTGGAGGAGTGAAGTGATACATTTTCTGTGCAAGAGTGATGGCCTGTAAAAATTTAACACAAGTAAAGGAAAACAGTAAATATAGCTTCATCAGTAATATTTACACCTGGGGACACCTCCAGAATGCTGTGCTTGAAACCCATGTTTTTGAAATGTGGGCTGACCAGACTATAATATGAGCCATTTCTAAAGCCAAACTCCCCAAATGGAATCTAAAAGAGACTTGTGTTGCATTGTTAGAACTGTAGAATGTAGATGCTAAGATGGACCATGTCAGTAAATCCATCCAAGTTTTGACATCTTGTACCATCTAGTGTTGTGGACATTTCTGAACAGTGCACCTTTTGCATTCGCTTCTTTTGCATTCATACGCTGAGGCCATGGCAGTGGAAGTTTGACCATTCTGGAAAGCAATTAGGAATAGCTATCAAAGCCATCAGTGTATCCAAATTTTATCCCGCTCTGAGGAATCTACCCCAGCTTTGCAGAAATATGGTCAGAGCTACATATGTAGGAATAGTTAGCAAAAACTTAAAGCTACAGTCTTCCAAATTGGTAAAGAAAAAGTAAAACGTTCACTATTTGCAGATGACATGATACTATATCCAGAAAACCCAAGACCCTGCCAAAAAACTTTCAGAACTGATACACAAATTCAGTAAAATTGTAAGATACAAAAATCAACCTACAGAAATCTGTTGCATTTCCATATACCAATAATAAAGCCACAAAAAGAAAAATTAAGAAAACAATCCTGCTTACAATTGCACTCAAAATAATAAGATATCTAAGAATAAACCTAACCAAAGAGGTGAAAGACCCATACTCTGAAAACTATAAAACACTGAGGGAAGGAACTGAAGATAACACAGTGAAGTGGAAAGACATTCCATGTTCATGGATTGGAAGAAAAAAATGTTGTTAAAATGTCTATGTTATCCAAAGCAATTTACAGATTTTACAGAATCCCGACTGAAAATACCAACAGCATTTTTCACAGAGCTAGCACAAACAATCCTAAAATTTGCATGGAACCATAAAAGATCCTCGATAGCCAAAACAATCTTGAAAAAGAAAACAAAGCTGGAGGCATCACAACATCCAGACTTTAAGTTACATTACAAAGTTGTAGTGAGCAACACAGTATGGTACTGGCACAAAAATAAACACATACGTCAATAGAATAGAACAGGAAATCCATAAATAAACTCACAATTATATGGTCAATTAATCTTTGACAAAGCAGAAAAGAATATCCAATGGGAAAAAGTCTCTTCAACAAATAGTGTTGGGAAAACTGGACAGCAACATGCAAGAGAATGAAACCAGACCACTTTCTTACACTATGTACAAAAGTAAATTCAAAATGGAATAAAGACCTAAATGTGAAGCCTGAAACCATCAAAATCCTAGAAGTGAGCACTGACAGCAACTTCTCTGACATGGGCTATGGCAACTCCTTTTTAGATATGTCTCCTGAGGCAAAGGAAACAAAAGCAAAAATAAACCATTGGGATTCCATCAAAATAAAAAGCTTCTGCACAGCAAAGGGGCAATCAACAAAACTAATAGGCAACCTATAGAATGAGAGAAGATACCTGCAAGTGACATATCTGATAAAGGGTTGGTATCCAAATATATTAAAGAACTTATAAAACTCAACAGTCAAAAACCAAACAATCTAATTTAAAAAATGGGCAGAAGACATGAACAGATGTTTCCCCAAAGAAGACATGCAGATGGCCAATAGAGACATGAAAAGATGCTCAACATCACTCATCATGGGGGGAACGCAAATCAAAACTACAATGAGATACCACCTATCAGAATGGCTAAAATAAAAAACATAAGAAACAACAGGTGTTGGGGAGGATGTGGAGAAAAAGAAACACCCACGCACTCTTGATGGGACTCTAAACTGGTGTGACCACTGTGGAAAATAATATGGAGATTCCTCAAAACTGGGGGCAACTGGGTGGCACAGTTGGTTGAGTGTTCAACTCTTGGTTTCTGCTCAGGTCATGATTTCAGGGTTATGGGATGGAGTCCCACATGAGGTTTCATGTTCAGCACAGAGTCTGCTTGAGATTCTCTCCTCCTTCTCCCTCCTCCTTGGCTCCCCCTCTCATCCCACTCATGCACATGTGCGTTCTCTCCTTGTAAAATAAATAAAAAGTAAAATCTTTTAAAAAAATTACTACCTTGTAATCCAGCAATTTCACTAGTGGGTATTTACCCAAAGAATGAAGAAACACTAATTCAAAGGGATACATACATGCACCTCTGTTTATTGTGGAGTTATTTACAATAACCAAGACATGGAAGCCGCCCAAGTGTCCATTGACTGACGCATGGATAAAGAAGATGTGGTATGTGCATACAGTGGAATACTCTACAGCCATAAAAAGGATGAAATGTTGCCATTTGCAATGATATAGGTAGAGTTAGAGAGATTAGTGCTAAGTGAAATATGTCAGAGAAGACAAATAACAAATGGCTTCACTCTTATGTGTAACTCAAAAAATAAAACAAATGAGCAAAAGGGAAAAAAGGGGGACAAATCAAGAAACAGGCTTTCAACTATAGAGAACAAACTGATGACTACCAGACATGGGTGGCAGGATGGATGAAATAGGTGAAGGGGATTAAGGAGTGCACTTGTGTCATAATAACCAAGTGATTAAAATAAAAACTTTAAAAAAAATTAAAGCAGGACACCTAGGGGCTTGGTTGGTTGAGCATCTGACTTCAGCTCAGGTCATGATCTTAGGGTCATGGGATCAAGTCCTGAGTCAGGCTTTTTGTTCAGTGGGGAGCCTGCTTTTCTCTCTGCCCCAGCTCCGTTTCATGCTCTCTCTCTCTCTTTCAGGTGAATACATACATACATACATACATAAAAATTTAAAGCAACAGTAAGGAAAGGATTTAGGAAATTATATTATGAGAAATGGCATTTAATTATGCTTCTGAATGTTTTATAGTAATATGCAAAATTTTTGCTACAATTTTCAGTGAAAAAATGAGGTTGCAAATTTTATATACAATATTTATTTCAATGCTCATGAAGATAAATGTCCAGACAAAAAGCTGAAGGACAAACTGCTAATGGAGATTACTTTAGATCTGGGAGGACAGGTGATTATTTTCCCTCCTTCTTTACACTTTACTCTTCTTTCCAAATTATCCACAATAAGCTTGACCTTGAAATTACAAGATCATTACGAAAAGCCGAGGAGTGTCTGACCTTTATCTGAGATTGCCTTGTCTCCCCATTCATTACCACCATCCCTTTGTCCCCACAGATACACTGAAAACAAGAAAATCAAAGGCAAAGAATTCACTTCTGCTGATGAGGATCATGAATGTCATAATCCTTGTGGACAAGTTTAGCGGAGAGTTCCAGGATGGGTGGGTTGGGGCAATACCCTATCAATTTTCAAATGAGTACCTTGAAGACAATAGGAAGAAACACAGCAAGACGAACATCTGTGGATGACTGTGTGTTCCTGAAATCCTAAACATCAGCCAAGGGCCAAGAGAAAGTGGGCTGTTGCCAACACAGCTCAACCTCCCGGAAGTCCTGCTGGTGATCTTCCTACTTTCTCTTAGAATATAATAGGCTTCTCATTCAGTGAAAGCCCGAGGCTTAAGAAGTTTCCGTACTTTGTCCATTAAATTAAGGAAAATCAGAGAACAGATTCAAGCTTTGGGCCACATCCAGCATACAGGCTCTCCTGCAAGTTCATTGTGAGTATGCTTTTGTAGCTTACACAGAGCAGGAAGAAATTGCATGTGAAATGCTGAAGCTGGGGGTGGAATCAGGAGGAGGAGGTTATAGAGGTTATAGAGCATATCCAGGTTTTAAAAAATCACACAAAGACACACAAAGAATCTGGAGGGAGATTCCCTAAGGCATTAACCTTTCTGAGTGATGAAATTGTTGGTGATGTTCTTTTCCCTGTGATGCTGTTCTGTATTTTCCAAACTTTTTCTGGGCATGTGTTGCATTTCACTATAAAGAAAAGATTAATTTTTATTTTTAACCTCAGAATGGAAGGATATGTATGAAAATACATGACAAGACTCAGAAGGAGGTGGAGTGAGAGATACATTTTAATTTTCATTTCTACAACCTCTTTGCATTTTCTAATTTTTTTGCAATGGAACTGTGTTCCATTTCCCATCAGAAAAAAAAAAATACATTTACTTAAATGAGTCCTAAATGGATTCTGGAGAAATGTTTGCTTTCACAGGTGGATGTCTGTTATTTCCAGAGTAGGGGAGGGATTTTTCTCAGCAACTCATTGGCTCTGGTTCCTTAGAGACCTACCTTGAGTCTGATGCTGTCAAAAGTATTTACTGAGCATTTATTAAACAGTTAAGACTATGTAGGAATTTGTTGGCTTCCTTCATTCATTCACCAAATATTTGTGCTTAGTCTATACTTTGAAGACATTGTTAGAAAAAAAACATCTCTGCCCTGAAGACACTTCCGTCTTAAGAGTAGAGACAAATTTACATACAATTACAGAACAGCAGTGATTCTTAAAATTTAGCATGCTCAGAATCGCCTGAAGGCCTTTTCATACCCTAGACTGCTGGGCTCCACCCTGGAACTTTGTGATTCAGTCTGCTTGTCCCACATGATGCTGGTGCTCCTGGCCCTGGGTGCCCCTTCAGAGAACACTTATATTATAAATGCCAGAGGAGGGGGTGCCCAGGGACCCTGATCTGTCTCCATCGGATGGTGTACTCCTGCTAAAAGGTAAGCAAGTGAGGAGAGGAAGAAGGGAGGATGGAGGGGCGCCTGGGTGGCTCAGTTGGTTGGGCGACTGCCTTCGGCTCAGATCATGATCCCGGAGACCGGGGATCGAGTCCCACATCAGGCTCCCTGCCCGGCGGGAAGCCTGCTTCTCCCTCTCTCACTCCCCCTGCTTGTGTTCCCTCTCTGGCTGTGTTTCTCTCTGTCAAATAAATAAAACCTTAAAAAAAAAGAAGAAGAAGAAGGGAGGATGGGCCCACAAGGGGGGATTGGCAGTCAGTCCCTAGAATCCTTGAAGCCTTACTAGGTAGATCTCTGGGTTACCTCCCCTTCTCTTTTGGGATCTGGCAACAGCCAGGAACTCTTTCCCTGCTATTCTCTGGAACAGAATTCTCCCAAAGCCACTTCTCTTCTACCTCCTCCCAGCACTTTCTCCACACGCTAAAGAAAGCTGAGGTTCTATCCTCTCTAAAAAAGGAGAGGCTCCTGCCCCATAGGTGGCTAAGAATTGGCCTCAAACTAAAAAAGAATCCACAGAATTAAAACTGTTCTGAGGCCGAGCTGTGGACTGAATGTCTGCGTCCCTCCAAATTCATCTCTTGAAACCTAACACTCACTGTGATGGTATTAGGTGGTGGGGTCTTCGGGAGGTGATTAGGTCATGAGGATACAGCCTCACATCTGGCATCTGGGATTAGTGCCCTTGTAAAAAAGATCTTGGAGCATTCCCTTGCTCACCAGCATCCCTACCACCCCTACCTCCCCACCTCCCCACCTCCTAAGCCCCCCTGCCCTCCAGCCCCCCATCATAGGAGGGCTCAGCAAGATGGCCATCTATGGACTGGGAAGCAGGGCTTCACCAGACAAGGAATCTAGCAGCACCTTGATCTTGGACTCCTAAGCCTCCAGTCTATGGTATTTTGGTATACCAAATCCAACAGTTAGGTAGGTATACCAGCAGACACATAGAGGAGCCTGAGCCCACCCCTGGGGAGACAGACCTACAAAATACAAGCCCTTAGAGCAGAAGGCTTCACCAATAATGTTATCACAGTTATGCTCTGCAGAGTCTTCCAAATGTTTGTGTATGTATTCCTGGGAGGGAAGAAAAGAACCAATATCCACAAGGTGGGGAAATGCTAACAAAGCTGACCCCGCTTGGCAGATTCTTTGCTAAGGATGCAGTGTTCCTATTTAGTGACTGTTTTATAAGTGCATAATGTAACCAATGGTTTATCCAAGCCTGTGATCACAAAATGTTACAAAGGGTTCCTATATGATTAAAATAGTGAGGCCATTTACAAAATACTTTCTGGTCGAAGGTCAAAAAGATGATTACAGTGTTTCCTGGGTAGAAGTTCAGCTTTGTATAGACTAAAAGCCAATCGGAAATGGCATGAGATTAATATTCTCCACCCACGAACATTGTATTTTGTCAGGTCTGTCAGAGTTTAAGTGTTAAGACAGCTAACTCTTTAAAAGGATTCACAGAGCTGATAATTTTGTACTAGCAACCTTAGCCTCTAATTTATATTTTATATAAATTTGAAGTTTCACATATTGGGTGCAAAGAGTTAGAGCTACAATATGTAAAAATGCTGTCAAGGTGAGAGTCAGTACATCGCATTTTTTTTCTTAAACGTTTGTGTTTAAGGAACAAATATAGGAATAGTATATAGAGGGAAAACTCTGGAGTCAAATTCATGCAGGTGAAATTGTAGATTCTCTTTTAAACTGATGAATTTTACTATCCACTCCTCTTTCCCTCTCCTTGCCTTGCAGTTGATCGGATTTACCTCCCTTTGGGTCCAATGAATGGTCCATAGAGGCATTGGAAAAAGAGAAAAACAAGAGGCTTAGGGATACTGAGAATGCCATCAGTGAGTGTGTTTCCACCAAAGTGCTGCATTTTAGCTCTGGATGGGGTACAGATGTAATTGATTGAAGCCCTTGTTGGTTCATTAATTCAGGGCATCAGGGGATCATATCCTCTTCTCAGAATGCTTATCGTGAGTGTAAGAAGTAGCCAGCCCAGTTTGGTGTAAGCTAATGTTTCCTACGTGTGATACAATGGCGGGGTGGAGAGTAATATGACTACACACAGGACAACTGGGACAATAGAACTACAAATCCTTGGGTTGTTGTTGTTGTTGTTGTTTTTAGAGGCCATTTATTCTTTAGAAATATCATCAAAATGTTCTTTTGAAATGTGGGGGGGGCGGAGTTAGACTTTTTTTTTTCTTAGCATCCATCTAAGTAAATTCCAGAGGGAAGTAAGGAGATTGTGTAAAAATGGAAATTAAATAAACATTAGGGAAATAGAGTGAATTGATTTCAGAATGTGGCTGGATTTCCTAAAAAAAAGCCATGAGGGAAATCACCACATTCAATTGTATACATCTTTTAAAAGTTCTGTCCATCTAAAAATGTCATAGACAATGTAAGAAAGCAAAAGAAAAATTTATTATTTTCTTTTTTTCAAAAGACAAATTTAAAGAAATATTTGCAACATACAGGAATGAGGGTGTGGTATGTTATAAAAAGAAATCTTAAAAATCAATGAAAATTCAGCAAAATGGTCAAGTTATCCAATTCACAGAAGGAGAAATATAAGTCACAGGTATACATATGAAAATATTGGACTGCATTATTAATGAAATGCACCTTAGAACAATCTTTGATTGTTTTGATGTTTGTTTGTAAAAAAAAAAAAAAAAAAAAAAAGATTTTAGGGGCGCCTGGTGGCTCAGTTGGTTAAGCAACTGCCTTTGGCTCAGGTCATGATCCCAGAGACCCGGGATCGAGTCCCACATCGGGCTCCCTGCTTGGTGGGAAGCCTGCTTCTCCCTCTCTCACTCCCCCTGCTTGTGTTCCCTCTCTGGCTGTGTTTCTGTCTGTCAAATAAATAAAATCTTAAAAAAAAAAAAAAAGATTTTAAAAGATGCCAAATTGCTGCCAATAACTGTGGAGAAGAGGTTATATACATCTACTCTATATAAAGTATAAGATGGCCAGGAATCGGCAGGAAGTATTAAAGGCTTTTGAAATGCCTGTTACCTGTTTCCTCCTGGTCCACTTGGCCTGAGATCCTTTTTGTTTACAATTTTAATGCAGTATAATGGGCATAGAGTAAACTGCACATCTTTAAAGGGCACTATTTGAGAAGTTTGACATACACATATGCCCATGAATCTATCATTGATCAAGAATATGTCCCCCATATGTTTCTATATAATATCCATTCCCTTTATAATAGATTATAATCTATTCCTTTATAATCTAGTGCTCCTTTCACCTCCATCCACAAAGAATACCCGCTGTACTTGCTTTTGATATAGATTAATGTACATCTTTAAGAATTAACATAAATCATGTAAATCATTATATCCTCCTTTTTTAAATTTGGTCTCTATTTTTTTCAATTAATATGTTTGTAAGATTCATCCATGTTGTTGCATGCATCTGATTTTTCCTTTTCATTGCTGAGTAATTCAAGCAATTATAATCTATCTCACTCGAAGAAAATGGAACATTTAAAAAACTATATCTTCCAATAGTTTTCACCAACACAAGAAGGTCTTCATATATAATGTTAACATTGTAAAAGGTGTACCAAATACGTTATCTGAATCTTTAAATTTTATAATTGTAAGAAGTACTAGAAGAAAGCAGGAGGTAAATCTATGATTCCATGTATGTGAAGAGAGATTTCCTAAGACTCAAAGGCTAGAAGCAAAACCAAAACCAAAACCAAAAACAAAAAAACTTAAAAAGATGGTAAAGTCTTTTGATTAAAATAAAATCTCTTTTACCAAAAAAATGAACAAAATCAAAATATAGCTGATAAATTGCAGGGAGATATTTGCAACATTTATCACAGGTTAAGGGATAATGTCCCCAATATATTAAGAACTATTTAAAATTAAGGGAAAGAAGACCAAAACTAGATAGAAAAAAAAAAAAGATAAAAGATCATTTGCACACAAAAAAGATCCCAAACTAGCCTAAACACATGAAAAATACTCGCTTTCCCAAAATAAAAAATTCAACCCCACCCACAGTTAGGGAAATACAAATTACAACTTCACTGAAATGCCAATTCTCACCTATCGGATTGGTGAAAATTAAAAGTACGGCGATATACTCAATCCAAGACTTTGTGGGAAATAGGCAGGCTGATGTGTTTGCTGGTAGAAGGGAAACCAGTACAGTGCCTTAGAGGGGATTCTGGCATTATCTAGTAACCACATTATCTAATTAAAGCTACCTTTTGGGGCGCCTGTGTGACTCAGTTGGTTAAGCATCTGACTCTTGGTCTCACCTTAGGTCATGATCTCCCATTTGTGATCAAGCCGGGGGGTGGGTTCCCCATTCAGCAGGGAGTCTGCTTGAGTTTCTCTGCCTCTGCTCCTTCCCCTGCATGTGCGGGCTCTTTCTCCCAAATTCACAAATGTCTGAGAAACTAACAACCAAAAAACCAAAAAAATATAAAAAAATAAAAAAACACTATCTTTTGACCCAGCAATTACTCTTCTAAGAATTTATCTTGCAGATAAACTCTAGCAAAATGAAAATACATACGCCTGAAGCTATGCACTGCAGCATTGTTTAAAATATTGGAAACAGCCCAAGGGCCTTATACAAGAGGGGTTGAATAAACCATGATAGATATCCACACAATGGAGTACTATCCAGCTATAAAAGAAGAATAAAGATCTCACAATGGACTGACATGGAATCATTTTCAAGATATACAGTTACATGAAAAGCTATATTCAAAGGAGTCTCTATTTTTTGCTATTTGTGTAACAAAGAAATGGGCAATAAGAAAATATTCATATATCTGTTTATTTGTGTCAATAAAATCCTAGGAAGCATGGACCAGAAATAAGTTAGATTGGTCACCTTTAGGGAGGTGGATGGAATGGGGTGGGCGGGATGAGGGGAGTCACATTTTTTTGAATAAGCGTTTTGTATAGTTTTGATTTTTAGAACCATGTTTATTCTGCACACACGCAAAGAATAAGTAAATAAACACATTAGTAAATAGAATTCGTTGAGATGTGGGATAAAAACTACAAATAGAACATGAGCAGAAACAAGTAATCCTAATGGTATTTAAGACAAATGACAACCACACAGAAAGGGAACATAAGGAGTCAATTAAGTAATTTTTGAACATAGTAATTTGATTTTATACCGTTAGGCTAAAGACAAAAAATATCAAAATTATTGTAATTAGTGGGGGCTTGGGTCCCCCCCCCCCCCACAGTGATATATGTTAGCAATTCTGAAACTATGTTATGGAGACTCTTAGATTGAGCAAATAATGGGCTCCAGGTTTTTCACCATTGGAGAATAAAATTACAAATACATGAAAGGAGAAGCCTAGAATGTACCCTGTCGGTTGTATTGGAATTGGAAGTGTTGGTGTAAATACAGTCATGAAAGATATAGATTCAGAACTGAACATGAATCTCAGGACACAGACATATTCCTGCTTCTGTCTAGGGAGAATGTCTATAGCCCAGGAATGATGAACATAGTGCCCACGTCTGGTTTTTGAATGTCATTCTCCACGAAAAGGATCTAGAGTATTTGGAGGACTGGCTGATTCCAGGGCGAGAACTTCTTACTTTGCAGATAAATAAAGATGTCCTCGAACAATATTGGACACATCTCAAAAAGACATCAGAGCCAGATCAAAGGGGCGCCCGCCGACCAAGTCTGAACCATTATGAGCATCAGAATAGACCAAAATGAGAATCCGTGAGTACTGATATTGAATAAATAAGTAAATAAGTAAATAAATGAGGAGAGGAGAAAACATTTTCTCACGGGATAAGGAATGATGGAATTAGAGAATTATCAATATGTATAGCCACCATAATGATGATTGACTCAGGCCAAAATCAGCCAGGATGGTAAAAATAGTAGGTAAATGTAATGTAAGAATCATAGGATATTTACATAGCATTGAAGTTCTCCCCACAAGATAGTTTTTAATTACAAAGGGTAAAATAATATCATTTACAGTAGAACATGTTGGCAAACCCGACCCATCACCAGTAATGAGTAAGCACCATGTGGCGCCACCTGGTGGCCAGACGACCAAACTGCCTGGATTCTGTGCCGTTCCCGCTGAAGACCTAGACAGGTGGATCTAATTACAAGGAAAGAGCAACACGCTTCAAAACTCTTATAAGATACTGTTTTGTGCTCTTCAAAAAGGTCCAGCAAGAAAATCTTCAAGAGCCAGCAAGAAAGGCTGAAGAATGGCACATGTTAGACCCCAAAGAGACTAAAGGTGATATTGGGCTGGATCCTGGGTTGGATTTTTTTTGTTCTGCTAAAAGAGTAATGAGACAATGGGTGAAGTTTGGTGGTGAAATTCTATAGACTGTATAATACAGTGGTATTGTTGTTAATTGTCCAGTTGTGTTGAGTCTGTGTGTGCATGTATAAGACTGGCCTTGTTTTTAGGAAATACATGTGGGAGCATTCAGAAGCCAGGGAACAGTCTGCAATTTACCATCAGATGGCTCAAAAAAATATAACATATATGGGGTGAGGGAGATAGAAGGCAAATATGATAAGATGCTAATATTTAGGGCCTCTGGGTAAAGAGCATACTGGAGTTCTTGGTACTACTTTGGCAAATTTTCTGTAAGCCTGAAACCATTTCAAAATAAGTAAGGGAGAGTTAGTGAGGGGAAAAAAGAAAAAACGTCTTTTTCTTTCCCTTCCTCCCTGCTTCTCTTTCTCCCTGTCTCTCTCCCCACCTCCCCCTCCACACCAACACACAGGAACTCGTCTGAAAAAAAGTTGCAAAAGTATGAATAGTTTTTATATTTAGATGGTGGGACATTACATTCAAAATTAATTTTCTTGCAAAGGAAGCAAAGATGAAAATAAACAAATGGGACTACATCAATCTAAAAAGCTTCTGCATAGAAAAAGAATCCATCAACAAAATGAAAAGGCAACCAACAGGATGGGAGAAAATATTTGCAAATAATATATCTGATGAAGGGTTAATATCCAAAATAATGAAGAACACATACAATTCAGCAGCGAAAAAACAAGCAGTCTGGTTTAAGAATGGGCATTTTTCCAAAGAAGACAGCAGATGGCTAACGGGTACCTGAAAAGATAACCAACGTCATTCATCATCAGGGAAATGCAAATCCAAATCGCAGTGACCTTACCTGTTAGAATGGCTAGTGCCAAAAAAAAAAAAAAAAAAAGACAAGAAATAACCAGTTGGTGAGAATTGGAGAAAAGGCAAATCTTGTGCTCTGTTGGGGAATGTGAATTCATAGAGAGTCACTATGAAAAACCAGTATGGAGGTTCTTCAAAACTTTAAAAATAGAACTGCCATACGTTCTAGCAATTCCACTTCTGGGTATTTATCCAAAGGGAATGAAAACACCAATTCAAAATGATATCTGCTCATGTTTATTGCAGCATTTTTTACAATAGCCAACACACAGAAGCAATTTAAGTGTCCACTGATGAATGGATAAAAAAAAATGTGGCTTATATACACAAAAGAATATTATTTCGCCTAAAAGAGGAAGGAAACCTGCCCTTCATGACCACACGGGTGGGCCTTGAGGGCAGCATGCTGAGTGAAATAAGTCAGAGAAAGACAAATACTGTATGTTCTCACTTAGATGTGGAATCTAAAAAAAAAACCCCGAAACTTACAGAAACGGAGGGCAGAATCGTGGATGCCAGGGGGTGGGGGAAATGGGGCCATATTGGACAAAGGGCACAAACTTCTGGTTATAAGGTAAATTCTGACAATCTAACGCACAGCATGGTAACTACAATCGGCAACACTATTGCTAAGAGAGAAGACTGTATGTTCTCACCGTAGCAACAACCACAAAAAAAGGTAATTGCAGGAGCTGAAGGATGGGCTAACAACCCTAACCACAGTAGACATTTCACCATCTGTCCTCGCATCAGATCATCGTGTTGTATACCTTACTCTTACACTATGTTGTCTCTCAACCAGGCCTCCATAAAGCTGGGGGAACAGAAAAGAAAATTCATCTTCTTTATGCTTTTATATTTTATACCTAAGCAACCATGGGCATGCATCTGTTTTTCTAATATACATTTATTTAAAATTTTCAAAAGCACCATCAAAGGCTGTCACCCTTGATGTGGCGAGGGCACCTTGTCAGTTCAGCTGTGGTGTTCTTATCACTACTCTCCTCGCGCCTGGTAACACCCATCTGGGCCCTCCCCGCAGCTGTGGCTGGGCCGAAATAGTTCCCCATGGGATCGTGACAGTAAGACAGCTGTAGTCTCAAATGACTTGAGCATCCCATGTTTGTCCCCTCAGGCCATGCGTGTATCATGTAACAGAAGGAATCCTAAGAATTTGCATACTTTGGTGCAGAAACACCCTGTCATTTTCTGGGGGCCTGAGAGTGCCAGAGGGATAAACTTGGACTTGTCTGCATCATTAAAGTGTCATTGATTGTTCTTTAGAGCGAACTGTAATTTATTACAGACTGATAGAACCTGCCTGCTTAATCTTTGCGTATCTTGGAAAAGTATTCTTTTCCCTTTAGTGCCAGTTTTAAAAATAAATTTTAAAACAGCGCTTCTCATGATATTGGGCAAAAATCATAAAGAGCCATTAAATACTAGTTTGATTAGCTAGTGAATCAAAAAAGGGTGATGAGTAGAACGCTGCGCAGTCTGAACTTGAAAGTCTGGATGAGTGCAATGGATTTGACCGTCCCTGACCCACCGAGTTAAGAGCTTCCCAGTGTCCGCTGGTTGGAGGTGACTTTGGTGGGTCACTGAGTTTCCCTCTGGCTCCAAATAGCAAAGTGTTTAGACTTTGGGATCTCAGAGGGTAGGCAGTACTCTGACATTCTCCAGATCTTCCAGAAAGGGCTTTCACAACTAGGTGCAAGCAGACATCCTAAATTTCATCTCACACAAAATTCAATCCTAACTGATCAAGCTCCTCACATTACAAAGCTGGGTCTTTCTTTTTAATTTCTGATTCTGGAAAGAGAATTACATGTCTGATCATTCTAAATTCTTCTCATTCCTTTCTGTCACTTTCATAAATGAGAGATCACCCCCTAAATTTACTCTCAAAGGCTGTCGCCATTCAGCTACGGAGAAGAATTCTTAACTCCTCATTAGAGGCATTTGATATGGAGTTTTGGGGACCCCAATTTCTAAGCAACCTCTCTGTTTGACAATTTGAAATACACTCTTGGGTTAAATGGCATGCTCTTTGGGAAAACCCAACTTCAGATATTCTGAAGTTTATGAAATATTTAAGACATTTGGATAAAATCCTTCATACTAGACCTTGTACATTTAAATTTACTTCCCAAATATTGAAAAGGGAATGTGTGACAGTAAACATGTATTATTTTGTATTGAAATTGGACATTGTGTGTAGTCTCTTTCCAGGAAATAAATTTAAACTAGGATGTGAAATTAAATGCAAAAATGTAACAAGATTGATAGATGGACTTAGGGTTTTAGAATTCGAGGGTGTTTCTGCTCTTTGCATCATTACTTTTGTCGTTGCTGTTAATTGCCAACACATGTAGCTATTTCAGGTGACTTATATATGTAGGAATTCATTGAATCTTTACAATGACCTTATGACGGGGTAGGGAACTATTATATCCTTCTTACAGATTATTAGGTACGGGGAGTCAGCTGAAGGTGCAGAGCTAGCGCTTGGGGGCAGAGCCCAATCCTGCCTCAAAAGTGCAAGTTTTCAGCTGCCGCATTTTGCTGTGCTCTTAGGGGAGGCACCTGGTAATGCCACGCCCCTTTCCCTCAACCTCCCCGCACTGTTTGTGTGTAGTTTCCCCTCCTCCTCGTCCAGCCCCGTTGGGTGAATGTTTAGCAATCCGCCCTCAGAAGAGCTGATCCAAAGTGCCAATTTCCGGGGCCAATTTCCAAAGACCAACTTGATGTCCTCGAAGGTGCAGTTGGGAAGACAGTCAGTAGCCCTCCCCATTATATAGTATCTATATCACGCAAACGTGTACCCCATTTTATAGGGTTTGTGTCCTCTCGCTACGATAGATGTATGTAACCTCAAGAGCACAGACCATGGTAACACATAATAAAAGAATTAGGACGCAAGCCATTTTGTTTATTGCCTTTGTTTTAAATATAATCTAGTTAATTGTAAATTTATGTAATCTAATTCTCATTTTAAAAATTTAGCGATTGGCTATCATGAGTCAGTTCTAGCAGACAACATATTTTTTGGAAGTACTTTTTAAAAGAGATTTTATTTATTTATTTGACCAAAAAAGAGATCACAAGTGGGCAGAGAGGCAGGCAGAGAGAGAGGAGGAAGCAGGCTCCCAGTACCCTGAGATCATGACCTGGGCGGAAGGCAGAGGCTCAACCCACTGAGCCACCCAGGCACCCATTTTTAGTAAAATTGGGAGAAGGATGAGATCAAGGTGTCGGATTACAGTCTCCATGGTGTCTGACTCTGAGCCCTCCTCCAGACAAATTTACCTTTCGGAACCTTCTTTGAATCTGTGGGGAACAGCCTTGGACCGGTTTGCCCGGGACTGCTGAGAGTTTGGCGTTCTGCTGCGCCACCTGGTGGCTACCATGAGCAATTGCTAGATCTCTTGCGCAGTCTTGCACTCATCCTTCAGGGCTCTTCCCACTGAGGTTCGGTTCCTCACGCACCAGCATTTTCAGCCATTATTCGGCTTCTGGCGGGGAACTTGACTCTTATAGTTTACGGTCTCCTATATGAAGGCCCTGGAGATAAATTCGCAGACACCGGGCCGAAAAGCACTTGACCAACAAATTAGCAGGGTTTTTTTGGTCTTTCTCTGGGATTACCAGCCCCATTTCAGAGTGGTAGGGGGCGTCTCCAAGCTTGACTTAAAAATATTAATCAGAGGGCGCCTGGGTGGCTCAGTGGGTTAAAGCCTCTGCCTCTGGCTCAGGTCAAGACCTCAGGGTCCTGAGATGGAGGCCCGCATCAGGCTCTCTGCTCAGCAGGGAACCTGCTTCCTCCTGTCTCTCTGCCTGCGTCTCTGCCTACTTGTGATCTCTCTCTCTCTGTGTGTCAAATAAATAAATAAAAAATCTTAAAAAAATATTAATCAGAACAGTGAATGTCCTGAGAAGTATCCCAAAGTCCTTGTCACTGTTTTCTAAGAGGATTACAGACCCTCAGCAAATAGGTGTTCACACATTCCACCTTGATAGCCCACGGTTCTGCAAACCAAAGGCATGATCCTGTCCTCCATCCCATTGTCCTGTCCTTTTCTCACAGACCCTGTCTCAGTACATAACTTTAAGATAATAGAACACAGTGGTCATCAGATAGAGATGATCCAGAGGCTACCTTTTGGTTGTGAAAATCCCATCATGGATCTCCTCGGGATATGCAATTAAGCACTAACGTTATATGGCGGTGGTGGGAGGGGGACGGTCCTCACTAGTCTTTCCATCTGTTTTTGTATTTCCCACTTGGTATTAATTTATTTGTGTAACAAATATCTCTTGAGCATAAACATGTGTTGGCCCCTCGGCTAGGAGATGTGGATATAAAGAAGGCATCGATTCTGCCTGGAGGGTCCCTGGGGTTGTGGTAGAGGCAAAGGAAGGCATTTGGAAGCAGGAGGCAAAGCAGGATTCTATGGACACTAAAGCCAAGAGCAAGTGACTCCAAGCAGAATGGTAGGCTTCTCAGGCGAGCATGAAAACTGATGCCGAAGTCTGCATAGAATTTGGACAGAGGGAGACTACAGGGTCAGGAGAATCAAGGGATGAGGTGCCAGACTGGGAGAAATTTCAGCAGAAGCAGTCATGCCCTTAGGCTGCAGTCGGAACAGTATGTTCATGAGGCCCACATCAAGAGCGAAAACACCAGAAACCAGGCTCGGACCAGGTCTTGATGGTCTTGAATACTGTGTAGGGAATGTGGACTTCATCCAGGTAGTAATAAAACATTAACCTTTCAACATTTTTAAGCCAAGAAGTAAGAGTATTAGATCCATGATTCGAGAAGCTATCTGTCCAAGCTTTGTTGGACACATATGCCAAATGTGGGCTTCTTTTCCTCTTAGGGACACAGGGCATTCAAGCTCCTCACCTAATAAAGATAAGGACTTGGGCATTTTTAACCAAGAGATAGAGAATGCTCACTACTCTAGCCACTTCTGGCAGGCTCTGTGTCATAGGATGAACAACTATTCACTCATTAAAGGAGGAAGAAAAGTTAATTTGAGCAAAGGGAAAAAAAAATGCTAAAAAGAAAGCATCCCAGTTAAAAAGGAGAAGGAGGAGATAGGGCAGAGGAAGAGGGGCAGGGGGAGGGAGGAGGAACAGGAAGACCAGAATGAGGTGGACCCATAGGTGGGGAGGGCTCCCCACAGCCCTGGTAGGAGACGGCAGGACTTGAACTAGGGCCACAGAAACTTGTGGAAGGAAAACTGACTGTTACGGACTTTGGGGATCTAGAGAATTAAACAAGTTTCAGAGAGCATTTCTAGAGAGCTCGGAATCAGTAGTCTTCGCACAGGGCTATGCCTAGCCCTAACCTTGCACGGAAACATCACAAGGGTTTTCCGCTCAATCACTTCCTTTGTACTCTGGTCTAAAATCCTTCTGCGTTGAAGGTGCGGCGCCACCAGGGGGCGTCGCTTCCCCAAATGCCCTTTCCCTCGTCCCACACCCCCTCAGTCCTCCTCCCCGCCCGCCCTCAAGCCTGTATTGCCCTGGAGTGCAAAAATCTCTGTGCTAACTGGAAGAACAAGTTTATATGTTGATGAATGGTGATGGACTCTACTGTCCGGGTAACAAATGCTTTTGCTATGGGACGCCTGAGTGGCTCAGTTGGTTAAGTGACTGCCTTCGGCTCAGGTCATGATTCCGGAGACCGGGGATCGAGTCCCACATCAGGCTCCCTGCTCGGCGGGAGGCCTGCTTCTCCCTCTCTCACTCCCCCTGCTTGTGTTCCCTCTCTTGCTGTGTTTCTCGCTGTCAAATAAATAAAATATTTAAAAAAACAAATGCTTTTGCTAGTCAGGAGCAAAATGAAAGGAGAGATTTGATAGCGGACAGATGCTGGGCAATGACGCTATGATACAAGTTCTCCGTGTATCATTACAGAGGGATTCAAAGACGTGGGTAACACTTTGGTAACAACATACCTGCCATTTCCACTTATTTATTTATATGAATGACTTCTTTCCTTCAGTCTTTTTTGTTTTTAAAGATTTTTTTTTTTTTGAGTAATCTTTACACCCAACGTGGGCTCTGACTCACTACCTTAAGATTAAGAGTCTATCCCTCTATGGACTGAGCCAGCCAGGCACCCCTCGATTAAGTCTTTAATAAGGACAAATAGGAAGAGATTGGATGCTGAAACTTATTTTGTTTGAACTAATTTTGATCTGTGGATACACGAAGTTAGCAATAAAAGAGCCACATTAAATAAATGAAGTCCTTCCACCGCATTTTCTCTTCTTATGTTGAATATTTATCACAATATGAAAGATACTGATGTTGTTTTGATTAAAATTATTGTACTGCTAGTTGTAAAGACAATCAATCTAAAGAAAAAAAGTGTAGTGTTTAGAGGTCTATGATGATAGGCAACAAAAAATGCAAATTTCCCTTTAGATATATATATTTTGATGACCAAGAAATATGAAGCACGGTTGAAAAAAGACTTGTGAGCTTAAAAAAGTGCTGCCAAAGGATACAATTCTGGAAGAAATGAAATGATATCGAGAAGGAAAAGAAATAATGTCAAATGTCTTAAAATGAAAGGAGCTCATGCATATTTAAAATGAATCGTGGTGGTTATTAAATCTCTAGAGTGCTTGGATTCTACTGAATACATTGGAAGACTGAAAGTTTTATTTCTAAATGTCAGCATTTACAAATACATCAGAAATGACATCTTTTGTAATGATTTAAATGAGATGAGAAAAAATCTTTATCAGTTTAAGCACATGCCAGGAAGTACATAGTTTTTGCCAAATTCTGTTTCACGAGTGAAAAAGTTTGAGGTTATTCTTTGAATGGTGCACAAGCCTCTGGGTCTCTCTCTAGGAGGGCTTGACAGGTTGGGGGTGTACTGAAAACCTGCATGTATTTGCATAAGAATTTTGGTTTTATGTTGCATAGTACAGATCACCAAAAAAAGCATCAGTTGTCTATATCCTAAGAATAGCATTAATCATTTTATCATAGAATTAGGTGGGAACTGGAAGTTAACTAAGTAGAGGCACTATGGGAATTTTTCTCATGAGGTTTCCATTGATTTATTCCAACAAATTAACATATGCTTGTTGGGGCTCGTGGCCTTCTCACTATAATGTAAGAGACAGTTTTTGCTGAAACATTTCTCACATGTCTCTACCAGTTGCTCACCTCCTGGGATGACTCCCGTACTGCTCCACAGACCAGGTGATTTGGAGCAGGAGGAAGGAGCTGCAGAAGAGCCTCCGAAATCACCAAGCAAGTTAATGTTGCCAGATACCTGATTGGTTACTGAGAATTCTGCAGGGTGTTGCAACTATGTGGTTGGAATTTAAGGAAGCTTTGGCTGGAGACTGCAAACTCATCCACAGAAAGGTGATACTGGTGCCATGAGATGTCCTATATTCTCCAAATCATTCATCCGGGCTTTGGGCTCCCCCTCCCCCAATAGAAAATGGAAATTCATTTACAAGTCTGACCTTAAACAGTTTCAATTCTTTTCTCACTCTCTCCTTCCTTTGCTTTTTGAAGACCATGTCCTTTTTTTTAAATTTTTTTATTATTTTTTTTATTTCTGAATTCTTTTGGTTTTCATACATGCACCCAAGAGGGCAATGCCTGCCAGAGGAGGGGAGGTCCTGCCCTTCCCCGCCCCCAATTCTCAGAATCATGTCTCACCATCAGCTGAAAAGATGTGAGCCACATTGGATTTTACTAGAAAGTGTTATGAACTGTCCAGTACTAGGAGCTATAAGGGAAACCTTGATTTCTCCCTTCCTCCTTCACTACTCGCATGGAGTCCTTCACTTCTGACGTTCCTGGTCACCGAATGTGTGGGTTCCTTCCCCCGCATCAAACCATCTCCTGTGACACCAGCTGGGCATCCTTCGATGTAACTCAATTCTGCCACTATCTACCCGGAAACAGTGTCAGATCCCACAGGCTCCTGCTGACCGCCCCCCACTCTGATGCCATTCACAAAGCAAAGGTTCCCAGTTACTCACGACTTCTGTGTCACTTGGCTACAAAGTGGAGGGTTCCGTGACCCCCTTCTCAGGTTCGAGTCATTTGTCAAAGGGGCTCACAGAGCCCAGGGAAACGCTCACTTCTGCTGACCAGTCTATTAAAGGACATGCTACAGGACACAGAGGGTCATCCGACTGAAGAGACACATGTAGGGGTTCTGGAAGGATCACCCAGGCACAGGAGCTCTTGCCTCCCTGCAGCTGGGGCTTCCCACGGTAGCCCGCGGTATCTGGATGTGTTTACCAGATTGCAAATGCCTGGATTCATGCTTTTGAGATTTTTATGGAAGCTTTATTGCATAAGCATGATTAATCATGAACTCCGTTTCTAGTCCCACTCCTTACTCAAGAGAATGGAGGGCAGGGCTGAAAATTCCAAGCCTCGAATCTTGGCGGGAGCTTTCTGGTGACTGGCCCCCATCCAGGAGGCATTCAGCGTCTCCTCATTAGAACCAAGACATTCTTGCCACCCAGTTAATCAGAAGGCTTACGGTACCTTTGTGCCAGGGACAGAGATTAATATATTAGTCTTTTAATATCTCAGAGGGACTTAGAGTCCCAACTGACCAAATCTTTACAGAAACAATTATGCCCATGATATCTGGCAAAATATTCAACATCACCGCATAGCACATTTAAAAAATAGCTTGTGTTTTTGACAGTAAGAGTAATGATAATGGGGCAAATGATTTCTTTTCTTTTCTTTTTTTTTTTAAAGATTATTATTTATTTGCATGATAGCACAAGCAGGGGAGGAGGAGCAGAGGGAAAGCAGACTCCCTGCTGACTGAGCGAGGAGCTTGAGTGGGGGGAGCCGGGCTCGATCCCAGGACCCTGAGATCATGACCTGAGCCCAAGGCAGATGCTTAACCGACTGAGCTGCCTAAGCGCCACAGGCAAACGACTTCTGATGGCCTCCAGCTGCAGTGTGCATGGGCCCCAGTGCTAAGGGCTTCCCCAGCTCTGCCCACTGCCTGCTGACTGCAGGACCTTTAGCGAGGATTGAAAAAGCATGAGCCAAATCAAAACAATACAACATAAAGGAACGCCACCAAGAAAAGCCCATTTGTAACCCCACCACTTAAAGACAACTGCTATAAGTACTTTATCATATTTTCTTCTAGTCCCATTCAACCGTCTGAGATCATGGATTATACGGATGCCTGAGAGCGGCCTCGAGCCCACACAGTCTGAGAACCAGCCAGGCGGCAGGGGATGGAATCAGACAGGGGTGGCTGGTCGGCACAGGCTTCCGGGGACAGCGGAGGGGGCAGCACAGAGAGACAGGCCCCGGGGCCCCAGGGTATAGCCTTTACCTGCTGCCTGGAAGAGCACCGGCTTTGGGGCCGTGACATCAGGTTCAAGGACAAGGAAAGGTCCTTCTCCAAATGGAAGGGTGCAGGCTGTGGCGGGTTGCTGATGCTGACCTCGGCACGAGAGGATCGAAGCTCTACAAAGATTAGCTATTTTCTCAACCCTGACAGTGTCATCAGGACAGTGACACCAGCTTCTGCAGCTGGAAGCCTAAGGGCGGGGACAGACTCTCAAGGGTCTCAGCTGCTCCCCAGGGAGCAATGGCATGTCTGCTCATTTCTCTCTTCTCGGTTAATTAAATTGGGAAATAGAGCAGGGGTGTGTGTGTGTGTGTGTGTGTGTGTGTGTGTGTGTGTGTGTGTGTCACTTCCTATAGACCCATAACTCTCCTTCAACGCTGTGGCCTTATAGCAGGAAAACTCTGCCAGGCTAAAGAAATACACGATATTCTATTTTCATGGCTATGCCCACCTTCTTTTTCTCTAATGCAGCATATGATATGTTAAGTTTCTAAGTTGTTATTATTATATACAAAATATCTCGCGTTCCAACACTTAGAAAATCTTTCTACAAATCTTATTTATTTGTTCTTCACTGATGCTTACTGTGGGTTAAGTCACTGGCCAGGACAACTTAGAGGATCCAAAGATGATTAGACCCTGTGCCAGAATTTATGACTTACAGGGGAATTAATACTCCACGGACGGAAGCCGTGTTTCATTTCATGGCTTAGCAAGGACCCGGTGAGTTGGGCAAGGTGGGTGTCACTTCTCCATTTGATCGGGGGGATCACTGGAAGTTCAGAGAGGTTATGACACCCGCCTGAGGTGACACAGAACGTGCCTTTAGCCTCACACTTGATTGTTGGGCTGGGCCTGGATTTCTGGGTTGGAAGAATCATTTTCATTCAGAATTTTCTTTTTTGTTTTTCTTTTGTAAAAGATTTTATTCATTTATTTAAGATAGAGAGAGTGCCCATGACTGGGGTGTGAGGGGACAGAGGAGGAGAGAGAGAGGCAGATTCTCTGCTGAGTAGGAAGCCTGACGTGGGGCTCGATCTCAGGACCCCGGGATCAGGGCCTGAGCCAGAGGCAGACTCTTAACTGACTGAGCCACCCAGGCGCCCCTCATTCAGAATTTTAAAGGTATTATTCCATTATTTTCTTACTGCCAGAGTTGCCATTCACAAATCTAACACCACTTGGATTCCTGTTTTTTATTGTCTGTGTCCCGGTTCGTCTAGAAAGGTTTAGATTTTCCTTTTCATTCCTGGTTCTGAAGTTTATGGAAAATGTATCAGGTTGTGAGTCTTTATCTATGGTCACAGGCACTGTGTGGGTCTCGAGTCTAGAGAACTGTGTCTTGTTTGGGGAAGTTTTCTTCTATTTGTCTTTGATAATTTTCTTTGCACTATTTCTCTGTTCCTCCTCTTGGAATTCTGATTATTTAACTGTTGTGCTTCTTGTGATGATCCTCTGATTCAGTTACATTTCACCTCCTCTTAAAAAAAAAAACTATCTGAGAGATTAATTTTCAACACTTATGCTGATTTCTGAAAAAATATAGGCTATCAGGGTTTTCACTTCCAGGGCTTTCCTTGCTCTTTAAACTAAATGTCACACTGGCTTATTTCTCTGAGCATATTCAACTTTTCTTTTGCTCCCTGCATTGTCTCTGTTTCTTCTGAATTTCTGGCTTCTACTTGTTTATTTTTGTCTCTTTTACTTTATTTTTGCTTTTGCTTTAGATCTTCTCCTGAAATGCTTGGAAAGTTGTGCCAGGCCATTTATGGGAGAGACTTTTTTTCTGAGTTCATTTTAAGTTGTGTGTCTTCTGAGGTTAGCGTCTGGTGGGCTTTTTGTAGCATGACTGGGAAGGGACCTCTAAGCTTTATTGCTTCACTTGGTGACAATACCTCTCTGGGGGGGATGCATGTCCCCCTATTTCCTGCCAGGAGCTTGTAAGTCTGACTGCAGATGTTCCTGAGCAGGGATGGGGGTGGGAGGGTCAGAGGGCAGAGAGATGGCTGGGTGGGGTGTTTCTTGGCTCAATATGTAGACTTTGGCTTCTATTTTCTGATCTGGTGTCTCATTCTATCCATCACAGGGATTTTTTTTAAGTTTTTTTTTTTTAATTTTATTTATTTATTTGACAGAGAGAAACACAGCCAGAGAGGGAACACAAGCAGGGGGAGTGTGAGTGAGAGAGGCAGAAGCAGGCTTCCCGCCAAGCAGGGAGCCCAATGTGGGGCTCGATCCCGGGTCTCCGGGATCATGACCTGATCCGAAGGCAGTTGCCTAACCAACTGAGCCACCCGGGCGCCCCATCACAGGGATCTTGATAATCATCTCTAAAGAAACTTGAGGCTGTTCTTAGGGTTTCCTGATAACTTATTCAGATACCAGTTTAAGCCTGTCTGCATTCTGGTGTTTATTCCCTCAATCTTGTCACTTCTGACATATGTGAGCATCAGAGGGGAAGCCGCAGATTCCATTGCCGTGTGACAGGAAGCTCTTACGGCCCAATTAATATTTGCTCCGAGCTGCAGATATTTTAGTCATTATATACAAGTAAGAAAAAAAAAGTCAATAAAGTGAACATCTTACCGACAACTGCTGAAACACTCAGTATGAACTGTCAGCAGTTTACGATTATTCATGTAACAGATGAAATTGATAGTCTCAGGTCACAAGAAAGACACATTTGTTCAGAAATCTTTTTCGGCGACACAATGTCAAGCGCTGGCAGACAGAAGCAGCTTAGCATCTCCTGGTTATTGACAGGAAAGCTTGAAATGATGCCGCCCTTCATGGCTGGGTGAGTCTGAAAAGCGCAGGTTCACAGAGTAGCAATGAATTTTTATAGAGGCAATAAAACCAATTTTGTTTTGTTTTGGGTAGCTTCCTGAAACTGAGGCTCAGAAAGGGGGAAAATCTGATGATCCCCGCCCTGCCCCCATTAAGCCTTGCATTCTTTTTATAATAAAGATGTTGTTTTATGTTGGGTATTTCTGCAGCAATTATATTTAGTCTTCTGTGTTTCTAGGACCAGCCCTTGCTTGTATGATGCAATGAAACACGTCTCCTCAAATACTGGCTAAAGCATAGAATTCGTTTGACGGAGATAAGGGTCTGCGTTCCAAAATAAAAGAGCTTGAAGAGCAGAATCCCCGATCTGCTGTCAGCTCCTTCCATCCCATCTTCCTGACCAAAGCTGACTGCTCCATAAAGCCCAGCCTCTTCAACGGATCTAGGGGGGGCCAACTTTGAGCAGCTGGTCCAGAGGTCCAGAGCCCAACCCCACACTTGCTCCAAAGGTCACATGGGTCTGAGTGCTCAGTCTCTGAATTTAAGCCAGGCCATGTTTACTTCCTGTAGGTCCCCCAGGCTGACTTCTTCATGAAGCCATCTAGGTCCTTTCAGGCCCTCAGTGAGTGTGGGATCAGGACCCTTATTTAGTGGACATAGAATAGGATCCTGTGTGTAAGGGATTTCCCGGGGATCCGCTATGAAAGATGAGGCGGAGGAGCCGGGACAGGCCTGGAGCCTGCGGACCAGAGGTCCTGACTCTGGGGAGGGAGGGCGCAGGAGAGAGGGCTCGGGAGAGGTGCAGCTCTAAGAGCCCCTTGGCCAGGGCGGAGCAGAATTCCAGGGCCAAAGCATAGTCGGAGGAGCCCTGGTCCTTGGCCTTGGCCGGGGAGCTGTCCGGAGAGGAGCTAGAAGGGCGGCCAGTGAGCCGGCTCCCTGCAGGAGGAGGTCTGGGCTGTGCACCTCCAGGGCCCCAACACTTGGGCACCTTTGTCTTTCAGAACTTTCTTGTCCTGCCTCACTGAATTGTTCTTTTTAGCCCGTACTATATGTAATTAGCGGTCATCACCGTTAACCCTGATGGAGCAGTTGTGACCGCCTGCTGATAAGTGCTTTGTTCGCAAAAGAGAAACAGATTGCTCATATTTCAAAAACAAGCCTGTCCCATGAGCTTTATCCGTTATTTTTTATATCTGAATTCATATTTGGGACCCACATTCCACTGAGAGTGGGAATGCCGTGTTAGCCAATTCAGGTTTTCTGCTGTGAATTCCAGGGTTCTCATGCCCCCCCAGCGTTGCATCTAAGTTCCACGGGGTTCAGAGTCCAGGTGTGTGTGGGGGCATCTGGTCCCTCATCTGGCCTCCTGTTCATTTGGGGAAAGGGATGCCTGGGTCCTGTTGTCTCCCAGGATCCACCCGGGCGGTAAAATAGAGGCTGAACTTCTGTCTTCAGATCTTTAGCTCCTCTGGGGCTTTTGTCATTCCAAGCCCTTTGGTTAATGTGGCTCCATGGGGTGTGGACTTAGAACCCCATTCTCCTGGTCACCCTGCTGCATTTTCATATTTGCTTTCCTTCTGCTTTTTTCTGCCATGCCAAGGGGAGCATCTCTTCTGGGGTAGAAAATGGGTCAGCAGTTTTCTAAAATCTATCACTAATGCTTTGGCTTTTGCTAAGCGCTTTGCATATATTATCTCAATTGTGATGGTAAAGAGTTTATAATGTCTATGCAGAGGCTCAGGGAGATGAACTGGCTTGGCTTAAGCCAGGTACGGGGCTGGGTTAGAGACTTCAGAGACTGGGCTCGTTCCGTTCCTTGAATTTCCCCTGGAATCATCCATTCTTTCTCCTTTAGGGTAGGTTTTGTTTTCTCAAATAACTTTTAAGGATTTTAGAAGCACAGGATCCAATAAATATTTACTCTATAAAATGGATTTATTTATTTATTAATATTTTATTTATTTATTTGACAGAGAGAAACACAGCGAGAGAGGCAACACAAGCAGGGGGAGTGAGAGAGGGAGAAGCAGGCTCCTGGCCGAGCACGGAGCCAGATGCGGGCCTGATCCCAAAACTCTGGGATCATGACCTGAACAGAAGGCAGATGCTTAACGACTGAGCCACCCAGGCGCCCCTATAAAATGGATTTAATGAAGCCAGAGAGTTGCTACTTGATGTAGGAAAACATTGTATCTGCCCTAAAAGATGAAACACAGACATGTTTGTTCACCTGCCTGGGGTCATCACTAAACCTTTGAGCAGGAAAATCTTTAAAAGGAGAATAAGCTGAGGCAGAGGCTTTGCCTATTACTTGCCACAGGGAGGGGTTGAAGCAGGAGGCTTCTGGAACCTTCCAGCAACAAGAGTACACAGATGCTGAGCAGGTGAAAAACAATAACCAAATGCAAAGCTTTGCATGCTTTATGGGTACACATAGAAAGGAGTGTTTTCTTGACTTTTCTCCCCCCAAAGGTGTAAGGATTTATATGTCCACATGTGAATATACAAACACGGAGGAAAAAATGTAATATTTGCAGTATGCATGATCCTGCTAAGTGGGGGTTAGCCTGAGGAAGGCGGGGCAGGGAGAGAAGACAGAGTGAAGCCAAGCCAAGCAAAAGGCAGAAAACTAAAAAAAAAAAAAAAAAAAAAAAAAAAAAAAAAAAAAAAAAAAAAAAAAAAAAAAAAAAAAAAAAAAAAAAAAAAAAAAAAGGCAGAAAACTGCATGAAAGTAGAAAAAATGAAGAAAATATAAACTTTGAAACCCATAGCAATAAAAAGAAAGGTTTGCCTCACCTTTGTAGTTTGAGGAAGATATTAGACAGTTTTCATAAAGAAGGTGTCTGAAGAAGGAAATACGGTAATTGACTCGAGATGAATGCTGACGGATGACAGTGTCTCGCACCACGCCCCGCCCCCCCAGCCCCATTGGTGCAACCACTACATTGTACCCCGGTTTGGTTTCTGTGGCCAACGCAGCTCCAGGAACCTGTTGACAGGAATGAATGGGGGAGGGAAGTAAGAGAAGGAGGTAGGGAGGGAGGGAGGGAGGGAAGAAGGAAGAAAGAAAGGGAGGAAGGAAGGGAGAAAAGAATGGCAAAGCCTTTTAGGTGTGGTCACCTAATATGGCCATTTTATTAATTTGACTTCTCAAGAACATAGTAATTTTTTTAAGATTTATTTATTTATTTGGGGAGAGGGGCAGAGGGAGAGAACATTCAAGCAGACTCCCCACTGAGTGAGGAGCCCCTGGGGGGGGGATTCATCTTAGGACTCATGAGATCATGACCTGAGCCAGACCAAGAATCAGGCACTTAACCGACTGAGCCACTCAGGCACCCTGCTCTAGGTTTTTTGAATGGGACATTTCTCTATAGATACCAGGAGGAAAATAAAATATGAAAAAGCCTCTTGGGGAAAGAACATTTTCCCTTTCTTGGGGGACAGATGTCCCAGTTGCTCAGCCATGGGGGTGATCTTCCCATTTACTTGAGTGAATCAAGCATGTCATACTATAAAGTGTTGTTGACTTTGAACTCCAAGATTTGGGTTTGAACCTGGGGCTTATCATTTACTAGTTGTATTATATTTTTGGACAAGGAACTTGATTTTTCTGAACCTTGGATTGTTTCCTTGTTTGTAAAGAAGGGGATAATAAGAGTAACTATCTGATTTTATTGTGAAGAATAAATTAAATGTGAAGATGAATGGTCGAGGTGACTGGCTCAGAGGAAGCAGGAAATAGATGTTGGTATTTCTTGTGAGTATCGCCATTCTGATTTCCACTGGAGTGCCAGTGTGGCCAGGGCCAGTGTGGCCTCATCTCAACCTCTGGCTAACTCAGGAGGGGAGGCAAGGGGTCCGTGTGGACTAAGTGGGATTTCCAGGCTGAGAATGTGTGACCCTGGGATTCTACACTTGGGTCATTTCAGGAGATGGCAAGGGAAGATGTTCCCGGTATTAATTAATTGTGTCATTTTGTCCCTGACACATAGATGTATGTCTGTAGGTCCTGGATACACACCGTATTCACTGCAAGATGCAGCCAATACCGATGTTCAGGGGGGACCTTTTGGCAACTGGAAAGACCGCTGAAGGCAAAGTGCTGTGCCCAGACTGGCCTGCAGGGGGCAGCAGAAAGTCGGGCATGAAAGAAGAAGCCAGTCCGGAAACCTTCCATGGAGCTGCCCTGTACGAGTTCGCTACTATCATTTATTAAAAAGACTTGGAAGCTTGTAACATCCATAACTTTAGTAGATTTGACACACCCTTTGAAGCTATTGTATCTGTTCTTCAGCATGGATGAAGATATTTGAGATCATTAGTGCAAACTCCCCCAAACCATGCATTTGTGGTTCTTTGCGTTAAAAAGAAAATCTCTTCAGCAATAGGGTATTATTAGGTGGAGGTCAACATTTAATGAGGGATAGCTTCCAGATTGTGGCCTGTGACAGCCATCATTCATTTTATTCATGGTGGGACAAGTTTTCCCTTTAAAAAAAAAAAGAATTATTTGTATATTTATTTGAGGGGAAAGGGCAGAGGGAGAGACAGAGGAACTCAAGCAGACTCTGTGCTGAGTGTGGAGCCTGATGTGGGGGTCAATCTCATGAACCTGAGATCAGACCTGAGCAGAAACCAAGAGTCAGTCACTTAACTGACTGACCCCCCGGGTGCCCCCCAAGTTCTCCCTTGTGAAAATAATACAAACCCTCCGAGGGGTAGACAGAAGATGGGGAGGTCAGAAATGATTTCTCATCACTTGTAAACCCATGTGGCTTTCCTACAAGTAACCTCAAAATGATTTCCTTGGAATTTTTCTTTCATCTGATATTATCTGATTTGCATATGCCTGATTTATATTTACCTATCCCTTAATTTTCAGATTTTCTGTGAAAAAAATGTATAGTATGTGTCTCATAGAGAGCATAGAGCACCACATTTTATCTTAACCCAGTCTGGGAGTCCCTATCATCTGACCCTAGACTTCATCGCATCCCCATCTCTTGTGGTAGTTTGATTTCCTGCCTTCCTTCTTATTGCATCTTTACCATTTACTGTATGTATTGCCGTTCATGCTTTTCCCCTTTTCACATTTCTCCCAAATTAATCGGGACAGTCATTTTTCAAATTCTCTTCTCTATCCTCCTTTGTCTCAGGCAGCACACCTGTTACTCTATAGCTCTTACGTTTTCCCTCGTCCTTCAGGTTGGCGGTCCCTATCAGTGTCCTGGAACGACAGTGTCCCCTTGACCCTATAAAGATTTAACATCATCCTTGTCCTCCCCACCAACAATTCCTGACCTCTATATTTTATTCATAAGATTAGAATTCATAGTTGTGGATCCTTTCTTCTAATTTTTAAAAACAATTTTACAATTAGAAAAACAAAACTAGGGGAGTGCCTGAGTGGCTCAGTTGGTTGGACGACTGCCTTCGGCTCAGGTCGTGATCCCGGAGACCAGGGATCGAGCCCCACATTGGGCTCCCTGCTTGGCGGGAAGCCTGCTTCTCCCTCTCTCACTCCCTCTGCTTGTGTTCCCTCTCTGGCTGTGTTTCTCTGTCAAATAAATAAAATCTTAAAAAAAAAAAGAAAGAAAGAAAAACAAAACTAGGGACGCCTGGCTGGCTCAGTTGGTGGCACACAAGACTCTTGATCTCAGGGTTATGAGTTCAAGCCCCATGTTGGGTATAGAGATTACTTAAAAATAAAATATTTAAAAAAAAGAAAAAGAAAAAGAAAGCTAGTACAAAAAACATCTGTAGTACCCTTTGTCAGACTTACTATTAACATTTTTCCCCGAATGTCCTCTATCATTTACTTTCCTACACACACACACACACACACACACACACACACGAGTGATATAATTATTTTTTGAGGGTAAGTTACATATCCTTATATCTACTCTTATCTCTGAAAACTCTGTGTGTACTTGCTAAAAGTGATATTTTCTTAGAATTTCCATTGCATAGTTATTGGTTTCATACATTTATACAAATTAAAATACTTTAATTTAATGGATAGTTAATATTCATGTTTTACAGGTGACTTAATAATGCTTTTTATGGCATCCCCACCCCCACCAACACAGGGCCTTGTCTAGGGTTAAGTATTACATTTGATCGTGCCTCTTTACCCTCCTGTAGTCTGGGAATTTCTATAGCCTTTCTTGGTATTTTATGACAGTCACAGTTTTTAAATTGAAGGGTAATTAACATACAGATTGTATCAGGTTTTAGGGGTACAATATAGTGATTCAACAATTCCCTACATTATTCAGTGCCCATCAGTGTGTGCTCGTAATCCCCCTCACCTATTTCACCGAGCCCCCCCACCCTGCCCGACAGCCACCAGTTTGTTCTCTGTATTTGAGTCTGTTTTTTTGTTTATCTCTTTTTCCTTTGTTCATTTGTTTTGCCTCTTAAAATTCCACGTATGCGTGAATGTTGGAAAACATTCACATTTTATAAGAGCAGAGTTTCTCTTGACATTCAAGAAATATAAAGTTGTTGATTTTTTTCCTTCTCTGATTCTTCCATCATGATTAATTCAGCTTATGCCTCCTCATCTCGCTCTCAAGTGAGCTTGTGTGTGTCTTAGTTTAATTCATCTGCCCTCACACAGCACGTACCTTGCCCCCAATCCCAATGACCCAACAGCGAACAATGGAGGGGAGCAGCGGGAGACCACGGAAGCCTAAGCCATAGAAACATTTGGTCACCCATGCAGACCTCGTCTTATTCCCTGTTCTGTCGTCATGGTTTTTTCTCCCTTGCCACTAGTAAGCAGTCCGGAGTGATATACCTCATTGGCATGCAACGATCCTGCTCCTTATCAAGGGGGCGCCTCCACTGATGATTCTTGCCTGATCTTGTCATTCCTTAAGATGCTTGCAAAATAGTGATTTTTCCAGTTCCATAAGTAATGACAGGATCAGGCAAGAGAGGGAATACAAGCAGGCGGAGTGAGAGAGGGAGAAGCACGCTTCCCACAGAGCAGGGAGCCTGATGCAGGAATGGATCCTAGGACTCTGGGACCTGAGCCAAAGGCAAACGCTTAATGACTGAGCCACCCAGGTGCCCCTCAAGATTCATTTTCAATTCTTCCCTCACCTCAGTGACCTGGAATGAGACAAATACTGGGTTCACAAGGGACTTGGATTCCTCCCTCCCTTCCTTCCTTCCTTCCTTCCTTCCTTCCTTCCTTCCTTCCTTCATTTATACCTTCCTTTCTCTCTCCCTCCTTCCCTCCCTCCCTCTTCCTTCCTTCTCTCCTTTTCTTTCTTTCTTTCTTTCTTTCTTTCTTTCTTTCTTTCTTTCTTTCTTTCTTTCTTCCTTCCTTCCTTCCTTCCTTCCTTCCTTCCTTTCTTTCTTTCTTTCTTTCTTTCCTGCTCTCTTTCTCTTTTCCCCTCCCTCCCTTCCTTCCTCCCCCCTTCTTTCCTTCCTGTACACACATACACAATAACAATTTGAGCAAAGAGATGCTTAAAAAGTATCGCGACCAGAAGCCAAACTCCGGGTCTGACAAGATGGCCGGGCTGCTGCACAGGATTATCAAGGGAACAGCATTTGCTGGCAGAACCAATTCCTGGCATTAAAGCAGAACCAGATGAGAGCAGCACCTGTTATTTTTTAATGTGGTCGTTGCTGGCCTCCAGGATTCCTCCTTGAAGGGAGCGACTTTTAAGCTTGAACTATTCCTACCAGAAGAATACCAGATGGCAGCCCCTAAAGTACGTTTCGTGACCAAAATTTTTCATCCAGACAAGCTGGGAAGAATATGTTTAGATATTTTGAAAGATAAGTGGTCCCCAGCACTGCAGATCCGCACAGTTGTGCCGGCGATCCAGGCTTGGTGAAGCGCCCCCAATCCCAATGATCCATCTGCGAACAATGGAGCGGAGCAGTGGGAGACCACGGAAGCCCAAGCCATAGAAACAGCTGGAGCATGCACCAGGCTATATGCCATGAATGATATTTAAAATCGATCTGATCAAGTGGGCATCACTTCTCCTGTTCCGCCAAAACTTCTTCCTTTTTTGTTTGCATTTAATGGATACAGTCCTAGAAATATTACGGAATAAGAGCCCAGACACCCTCAATCCTTCGGTGATTAAATGCACATTAGCAAATCTATGTCTTGTACTGATTCACTGTTGTGAAGCGGGAGGAGAGGCTAGAAGTACCATGGGTTGTTGTGAAACGTTTAAAAGCAGTGGTCCTTCTCTGCTTTTATTTATTTCCCCCATCCTGACTTAAGTAGAAAGCACTGTGAATGAAGGTAGCTGTTTGGGTTAACTGCTGGGGTGTGGGATTATTATAATAATACTAATTATTATTACTATTGAGGGGGAAAGGTAGTTTTAATTTTCTGGGCTCCTTTCCCCCTTTTTATGGTGATCTAATTGCATTTATTGAAGGCAATGAATCAGTTTTTTAGACTATGCTCTCTATCCAAGTCTAACTTTATTTATTTAGATGCTGTAGGTGGACAAGCTTAATTGTTTAGACGAAGATGGGAACACGGAACAGACATCACAGCCCTCACTAAGAGTCCTGTGACCTTGCTGTCAAGGGTAGAATCCTTCCTTCAAGAAAAAGCTTGTGGCCATTTTGTATGGCGTGTCTGGAAACTTCTGTAAATCTTATGTTTTAGTAAAGTTTTTTTGTTATTCTAAAAAAATACAAATAAAAAGTAGTATTGGATTATGACAGAAGGCATAAAGTAAGAATCACTGTTCCTGTTGATATAAATACATGCTTGAAGAAAAAGGGAAGAGGGAGAGATAGCACAACTATATATCATTTGTGCTCATTTGCATTTGGTCTTATCAATTTAAATTTATACATTTTATAGGCATATATATGCTTGCCACATTTTTTTGTTTGTTTTCTCACTTTTTTGTCATTAGGTTTTGGAATTGAATTTTTCTTTCGCCTTTCTTTCTTTCTTTCTTTCTTTCTTTCTTTCTTTCTTTCTTTCTTTCTTTGGAGCATTGTGTGATTTTCTTGGTAATAAAACAAAGGTGATACATTTCTGAATTCTTGAATGTCCGCAAATCTCCTTTTTCTGCCCTTACATCTGGATGGTACACATTTGTCCCGGCTCCTGGATCTTGTCTACCAGAAGCCTGCACATGAAACTCTTGCTGCTTGTCTAGATGCTCTTATTATGCAAGCACTGCTTTCTCTGAAACATTTATTTTCTCCATTCTTGGGGTTCAGAAATTTCAGTGAAGTATGGCCAGATAGAAGTCTGTTCTCATCAAGTTTGCCTGGGAATTGGCAAGCACATTCTGACAGAAAACAGTTTCTCTTCAGCTTAGGGAATTTTTTTCTATATTTATAAAAGCATTAATTTCTCCCCATCTAGTGCTTTTCTCCCTCAGAAACTCTATTAGTCACATAAATCTCTGGGCAAGGCCCATTTTTATCTCTCCCTTCATTTTTTTCTATTTCTTTGTATTTTGTTCCATGGGCTCAGCTCCTTTTTTTTTTTTTTTGCCATTTCTTCTCCCGAAATCCCAGTACGGCTCTTGGTAGTGACCACTGTACTTCTCATATCTGCTGACTTTCTAAATTTGTAAATTGTATTTTGAACTTCTGAAAGTCTTCTATTTGCCCCAGTGATCTCTCCAAAGGGCTATTTTTATGTATTTATTAAAATTTCCTCCTGTCTCCTGTGTTGACTCTACCTCAACAGAAGCCCCCTGTTCTCAATCAACCTGCCCACACCCTTCCTCACTCACCGCCTGCTCATGGACTGGGGGGGGGTCCCCTCAGTGGTGAACCACCAGGACATTGACATGGCAAATTAGTTTGATAGTGGGTGGGGGATGGGAAAGTCATGCACGTTGGGTGGTAGGGTTCCAGGGAGAAGGAAAGTCTCTTCTGGAGGCAGGTAGGGAGAAGTTCGTCCCTTATGTGGCTCAGCTCAGGTTCTGAAGTTTTGCCCGGGACTATGTGCAGCAAACGCGCAGAGTGCCAGAAGAATCCATTGGAGGCTCTCAGCTGGGCTTCCTCAGACCGCCTCAGCATCTGGAGTGTGTATCCTGATGCTTCTCTGTGGAGACACAAAGCTTTCTGCTTTCCACCAAGCGTGTCCAAATTCAGTCTCTGCACCTGTCCAGCTCCTGGAGAATTTGATCGGAAGACGCACTCACGAATCCCTTGAGGGACCTACGCTTGTCCATCAACAGCAGGCTTCCTTACTCGGATGTTAGAAATGCAGACTCTCATGCCTTGCCTCCAATCTACTGTAAAGGAATGTACATAATAACAGGGTCCCTAGATCATCTGTCTATATTTTAAAGTATAAAGGATTGTGCCCGGGGCCACTGCCCCCAGCCATTGAAGCCAGCTAGTATGACATCTCATCTTGGTTGTTGGGTGTCCTTGGAAATGAGGTGGGAGGCTGGAGGGTCCAGAAATGTACACTTAACCTGATATTTTCTCAGAAATTCATCCTTATAAGTTTCCAACAGTGTTCCTAGATGTTTGTAGCAAACTGGTTTTCAATTCATAGAATGTTGAAGTTTAGAAAGATCTGGAAGAGAATTGGTTTCCTATCACCTGACTTTATACATGAAGTCCAAAGAGGCTCCAAAGTTTAACAGATGTCATAGAGCAAATCAGCAGCAGGGCAAGGAGAAGAATTCAGGTCTCCTCATTTCTAGACAATGGCTTTCTTTCCCCACTTCACCACCCAGATGTTCCTGGGTGGTAAGTTTTATCAGTGTTGTATCAACAAATGAGTATGATCTTCAAATATTACCAGGACAAACCTAAACTAGAAGCAAATCGAGACAACAAAATCCACCACCACCACAAAAGATAAAAAAGAAAAGAAAGAAGGGGGAGGGGAAAGAAAAAATCCAATTAATGAAATAACAAGCCACACTTCCAAAAGTCTAATAAAATCAGACGGCTCTATCCTTCTCCCTAGTCACAATCTTGCAGTATTTGGTAAAAAGAAACAGAGAAAGAAAATTTCTGAGACAGCAGGGTCTGTATTTAATTGTGTGGAATGCAAGACTGCTTATGGCCGGGTTGGAGAGCAGCCTGCTGCAGGGACAGGGATGGTGACAAGCATGCTGGTGCTGAGCACAGACACTGCTCACAAGCCTCTGAGAAGGGCACCTGAGAGGTGCTGCAGGGGTCAAAGCGGCGGGGGGGTACAGGGGCCCAGGGGGCATAAAGGTGGCATGACAGGAGAGGGAGAAGCAGGTGGAACAGGTGGAATTATTTGATCTGATGAATATGATTGAACCAACAATGCAACTGTTAGTGGGGTATAGAGGAAATTCACTAACAAATGTTTCTTTTCTTTGTTAAGATTTTATTTATTTGAGAGAGAGAGAGCGACCATGAGACAGCATGAGTAGGAGTAAAGGGAGGAGTAAAAGGAGAGGGAGAAGCAGACTCTCCACTAAACAACCCCAAGCGGGGCTCGATCCCAAGACCCCAGGGTCATGATGGCAGCTGGAGGCAGACGCTCAGCTGACTGAGCCACCCAGGCGCCCACGAATGCTTTTCTTGTTAGTAACTTAATACGTAAACAGAAGGCAATGGCACAGACACTGTCCCCAAACATTCAGCTGCAGCTCTGAAGTCTTGCTATATCTGTACATTTTGTGGTCCCTGATTGTGATGATTCCATGCTGACATTTGCCACTGTTTTTAAGATAAAGACTAATAATGCTATAAATGAAATGCCAGTACAGGACTTACTATTTTTTCCTGCTCTATAACTTCAAGATCTTTTACTCTCCTGTGTTTCAGGTTGAGTGCCTGGGGCATACTCTTTGGAGAAACACAGCAAGAAGAGTTGAGATGACTCATTTTTACCAGGGGCAGTAACATTTGAATGACTCTTTAGAAATGGAAAGTGTGACATTTTATTTATTTCTTTACTTATTTTATTTTTGTATTAACCTATAATGTATTATTTGCTTCAGGGGTGCAGGTCTGTAATTCATCAGTCTTTTTTTTTTTTTATTGTTACTAAATTTTTTTTTCCAGTGTTCCAAGATTTGTAATTCATCAGTCTTACATAATTCACAGCACTCACCACAGCACATACCCTCCCCAGTCACCCTATTCCTCCCACCCTCTCCCCTCCAGCAACCCTCAGTTTGTTTCCTGAGATGAAGAGTCTCTTGGTTTGTCTCCCTCTCTGGTTTCATCTTGTTTCATGTTTTTCCTTCCCTACCCCCAATGACCCCCTGCCCTGCCTGTCAAATTCCTCATATCAGTGAGATCATATGATAATTGGAAATTGTGACATTTTAAATTGAAATAATCCATGGCACACATTTGGGCAAGGAGTGAAATCAAATGGAACCATAGAATGGAGAGACCTCTCCAAGAAACATGGTTAAAGTCATCGGTGGAGAAGCAGGTCACTGTTTTCAAAATGTCTCATGTCACACCAGATTATGTTAACAATCTGTTTATCAGATGGCCCAGATGGACACCACAAGGGAGGCTGGGAAAAGGTGATTCTCTGATATTTATACTCTAACAGATGGGTGCTTCCAACGTGGTTCAGCTTCTCATTGCAGCCAAATTAACAGCTAGGGAGATTAACACAGGTCTGACTTCCTATATAAATGATTCTCTGTAGCATGTTTTTTTCTTCTTTCAAATGGCTGCTTAAATTTCACCTCTTTCATGAAATCTCTCCAGGCTAATATCTCTTGGCATGTCATCATTCAACATTTATTCCTTTTGGCTGCTTGAGACTTACAGGGACACACACACGGCTCTCTGCTCCCCAGCTTGGCAGAATACAAGGTTTGGGGAATCAGCTCACTGATGCGGATTCATGATGCTTAAACGTATATAAATTAGCAAATCCCACAGTTGAAAGAAAAAATACATGCAACAGTAAATTAATAACTTTAGTATCAATCATTGCTATAAACCTGGATAGCAATTTACCCCATCATTTTATTATTAATTGCAATTATAATAAGAAAAACAAGGGTCATCTGGCCACAGTATTGGTTGAGAAATGTCTGTGGGGGATGTGGGCAGCAGTGGGGCCCAGGTGAGTGCCCCAGGCATTCCTACTTGGCAGGCTGAGGCCAACTGAAAACATTTAACGTCTGCAAATAGATCAATATAATATCATATTAGTAGAAAATAGGATAAGAACCATATGATCATCTCAATAGACTCAAAAAAAGCACTTGACAAAATTTAACTCCTTTCATGATAAAAATACAGAACAAACCAGGCATATTAGGAACTTTCTCAGCCTGTTAAAGGGCATCTATAAAAAGAAATCTCACAGTGAACATCTTATATAATGGAGAAAGCCTGACGGGTTTTCCTCAAGATGGGGAATATTGCTGGCTCAAAATCTAAAGTCCCAGGGGAGATGTATCAGCCACCTTTGGGTTACCTGCCTGCCCCATTACCCTGCTGGAGAGGACAGAAAGAATTCAACCCTGGGCATTAGTAGAAGGCAGAAGCTAGGCTCCCACCAAGATGCCCTCACGGCAGGGAGGAAGGAGATAATTCCACAATGCAATCCACGTGCCCTTAAGAAGAGGCCCAGATCCCAAGTGGCCAAAAACATATTTAAGTATATCTTTGATAGTTCAAAGAGTTTTTGAGATCTTGATTGTGAACTTTGATATTATTAAAGAATCTGTGGCCAATGGATTTTAAAGTAAATGTTCTTGTCCACCCTTGCCTCCAGCCCATTCTTTTCCTGACAGATTCCGCATCTGGTTACTCTACCCTTCTCCTGGGGCCAGGAGGAGGGAAGCCAGCAGTATGTGTCTGGATTCTTATTTCCAGCTGCTGGACCACGGCTCCACCCAGGCAGAACCTGTAGAATGGCTGTACCTTTGGTCCCTTTTACCACCTCATCCTCTCTCCACTGGATCTCCTCTTCACCTCTTGAAGCCTCAACCTGGGTCTAGTTTGAATCTTTGTACTCCTACGTGGATGACCAGAACTGTCTTCAGCATAGCTCATCAGTTGCCTCATGCTCTGGGATCCGCCTGTCAGTCCAGCTTCCTCGCCGGCTACCACCTCATGAGAAGCCCTCACTCCAATGGATTAATGGGAATTTCTTAGAACATGCCTCGGCGCCTTCATATACTCTACTCTGTCTGCCTGGAATGTTCTTCACACAGATAATGTATCTCTCAAAAATTAGCTCAACATCATGACCTCTCTGAAACCTGCCCTGATTGTGCATCTCCCAGGTCAACCCCTGTCTCCTCTTTGCATCCATGACATACTATGTGTTCCTGCTGTTACGTTCATCCTGCTCTACTGTGATACTGGCTGTAAGTTGTAGGACACGTATCCTAAATTGTTTTGAATCTTCCATTCTTGGTGTTCCGTAAAACTCTGTAAGTGCCTACTGCATGGAGTGCAGTTTCACTTCCTGACTTTTTTTTTTCTTTAAATCCACCAGAGCTGAGCGGGAGGGCAGTTTTATTAATAATAATCAACTAAATTAATAAAGCACTTCAGTCTTCATAAAACAACCTGTATTTTCTAGATTGGATCAGAAGGCTGAGGCATTAAATTAAAAAGTCAAAAATAAGAAAAAAACCTTAACAGAACAATTATCGACAGCAGTTCAACTTGGTTCAACATTGATCATGTATATTTTACAGGCAGAATACCAGTCACTGAGTAAACTTTTTTTTTTCACTTTTCTGGACAGTGCTCGAACATATAAAAAAATTACTTAATAGAACTCTAGAGACCTAGGGGCTGAAGTCTAGATTTTGGTTATATATATGGCTCAAATTGAGGGTGACATTCATTCAAATTTCATGACACTGATGGATTAGTCAGGGTTCTTCAAAGAAATAGAAAAAAATAGGATATATAAATAGAGACATTGATATAGATATAAAGGTAAGAGGAGATTTTGTATGGGAATTGGCTCACATGATTGTGGGGGTTTATATTCACCATGATAGGCCCTCTGAAGTCAGGTCAATCGGGAAGCCAGGGGGACTGCTGCTATAAGCCTGGAATCCAAAGGCTGGAGAACCAGGAGTTCTGATGTTGGAGTACAGGAGAAGATGGATGTCCCAGCTCAAGACGAATGAGAGAATTCACAACTTCCTCCGTATTTATGCTCTTATCGGGGTCATCAATGGATTGGATGATGCCACTGGCAAGGGCAGATCTTCTTGATCCGTGTACTGATTCAAATGCTCGTCTCTTCCACGCCCAGAAATAATGTTTTACAAGTTACCTGGGCATCGCTTAGCAACTCAAGTGAGCACATGCAATTAACGATCACGACCAGTTCAGTTAGCCCCTGTAGATGACTGCAGTGTCTGATGGGGCCACAGCAAAAGCCAGTTGAGCATTTGACCACCAAGTTCTGGAGCGCTGTTAGAGAAGGACGCGTCCTCAGCAGGGACCAGAACAGCTGGGTCCTCTCCTTTAGAACTTATTCACCCATGCAGCAATCATAGATTCTTCGCTCATACCAAAAATGTGCTAGCAAGGTGGTGGAGCTCAAAGATGATCAAGAAGGGCACCTGGGTCACTAGTTGGTTAAGCGTCTGCCATCAACTCAAATCATGATTCTGGGATCCTGGGATTGATCTCAGGCTCCCTGCTCAGTGGGGAACCTGCCTCTCCCTGTCCCTCTGCCCCTTCCTGTCACTTGTTCTCTCTCTCTCTCTCTCTCAGAATAAATAAATAAATAAACCATAAAAAAAGATAAAGTTCTTACCTTAAATTTAAAATTTTTAAGGGTGTTAGAAAACAAATATAAAGAGATACTTAGAGTAAAATGTGTAATAGTAGGAAAAGTAGTGATTAGAGTGACCCCATAAAACCAGTCTGCCTGTTTAAGAAAGTCTTTCAATGTTTTGCGTAGTTTGCTGCTCAGGTATTAAAAAAATATCTATTGAAATTAAGGTCTTGGAGCGCCTGGGTGACTCAGTCAGTTAAGAGTCTGCCTTTGGCTCAGGTCATGATCCCAGGGTCCTGGGATTGAGCCCCACATCCAGCTCTCTGCTCAGAGGGGAGCGTGCTTCTCCCTCTCCCTCTGCCTATTTGTGATCTCTCTCTCTTTGTCAAATAAATAAATAAAATCTTTTAAAAAATTAAAAAAGAAATTAAGGTCTTTATATCTAGAAACATATGTCTGTATTACTATTAATAGGAAATATTATAATATACTATTTTAATATTAATAGAAATATATTATACTATGTAGCACATTATATTCATAATATATTTTATTTAATATTAATAAAATCTGGTCAACTTGTATAGTTTCAATCTATGTCCTGTATCTTTTTTATTTCAAGTACTTTATAGATCTTGTTTTTAAATTTTTCCTTGGCATTTCCATTTCCACTGCTTTTTTACTTTCAGAGAAGGTACTCTTATATTATTTCCACCCATGTTAGCAAATTCTCTTACTAATTTGAGTCTAACTTAAGGTTTATTAAGTTTTCTGGGTATAGCACCATTGGTAAATAAAATACTTCTTTCGGGGCGCCTGGGTGGCTCAGTTGGTTGGGCGACTGCCTTCAGCTCAGGTCATGATCCTGGAGACCCAGGATCGAGTCCCACATTGGGCTCCCTGCTTGGTGGGAGGCTTGCTTCTCCCTTTTTCACTCCCCCTGCTTGTGTTCCCTCTCTGGCTTTGTTTCTCTCTGTCAAATAAATAAAATCTTTAAAAAAAAATACTTCTTTCTTTCACAATACATTTTATTATACTTCCTATTTTGTTTCCCTGTCTTATAGGAATGGCTTATGAACTTTATCAAAGGTTTTGAGAAATAAATGAAATAAATATGTATTTATAAATCAAATGGGTAATATAACATTAATCCTTTTATTTTTGAGATAATTAAAGATTTCCTAATGATAAATGAACTTTGCTTTACCAAAATAAACCATACTTATTTTTTAGTATTATGTCTTTTTAAACTACTTGATACAATTTACTTTATTATGTTTAGACTTTTGCTTCCATTTTTAGATATCTGTTATGAAACGTTAAAATTATATTAATTCAAAAGATAGAGTGGAGTCATTTCCAGAATTTTCACTGATCTGTTTTAGTTTTAGTAACTTCCTAATTATCTTTCCTTTAAAAGTGAACTAGACCTCAGCCAAAAATTAAAAAAAAATCTCACCTGAGCCTAACACTTAAAAAAGACAAAAAAAAAAAAAAAAAAAAAAAAAAAAAAAAAAAAAAAAAAAAAAAAAAAAAGCAGCTATTGAGCCATAGTTTACAATAAAATGCTCTCATTTTAAGAGGACAGTCTGGGGAGTTTTAGCAAATAAACACACATGTGCAACCACCATTCCGTGTGCCATCAACTCCGAAAGTTTCCTATTATTCCTTTTCAGTCCCTATCACTAGCCCCAGGCAACCCCTGGCCTGAATTCCATTCTATTGCTTAGTTTTGTGTCTTCTAGACTTCCGTAAAAATGGAATCATACAATATGTACTCCTCTGTGTTTGTCTTTTTTGCTTAACATGATGGTTTTGAGAGTTATTCAAGTTGTTGGTCCTATTAGTAGTTTGTTCTTTTTTATTGCTGAATAATATTCTATTGTATGGCTATACCTTACACACTGTTGATCCATTTTACAGATATCTGCCTTAGTACAATTTGGGGGTAGAGGGAATAAAGTTGCTATACAATTCATGTAGAGGCACCTGAGTGGTTCAGTCAATTGAGTATCTGCCTTCGGCTCAGGTCATGATCCGAGAGTCCCAGGATCCAGTCCCATATTGGGCTCCCTGCTCAGCAGGGGACTCTGCTTCTCCCTCTGACCCTGCCCCCATCTCATGCTGTCTCCCTCTCTTAGATAAATAAATAAAATCTTTTGAAAAAATAAAATTCATGTAAAAGTCTCTTTTTGAACACATGCTTTCATTTCTCTTTGTTAAACATCTAGGAATAGGGACCGCTGGGTCATACATTAAGTAGCTGTTTAATTTCATAAGAAACCGCCAAACTGTTCTTCTAAGTTGGTCGTTGTAGTTTACGTCTTATCAGCAATGGATGAGAGTTTCAGTTGCCCCACATCCTGATTAACACTTGGTGTTATCAAGTTACTGGGTTGGGTTTCTGTTTTCTTTTGTTTTTTAATATTAGCCTATCTAAGTGCTTGGAAATCTGTGTCTACCTAATTTGTTCTAATTTGTATTTCTCTGGCAATTACAGGTCTAGAAATCTCTTATGTATTATTGGCCATTCATATACCTACTTTGTGAAGTGGCTGTTCAAATTTTTTAACCCCCTAAAATTTTTGGTCATTTAGCTTTAAAAAAAAAAAAAGTTCTGGTCAGTTTTATTAAAGAAAACTTTTGCATGATTTGCTTTTTATTGGCCTGTTCTGGCACGTTTCCAATCATATCAGAATCACCCGGATTAATGAAAGTGCCCATACCCTGTAGTATTTCCCACATGCTGGGCCCAATTCAATATTAATGCCCCTGTTAGTGGCAGATTCTGGCCAAAATGGTGTAGAATTCTACTTACATTTCCTCAAGGCTGGTCAGTTGTTGGCAAGGATGACCAGTTTTGCTTTGTCATGCTTGATCATTTTTAGAGTATGCTCATAGCCCAGCATGTACTTTTCACTTCCTGCAATGAGTTGGAGCCTAGAGTTGATTGAATCCAGAGACTTTAGTTTATTTGTGGCCGCCATCTTCCTGTGTTAGTTGTGGGACAGCCCCAACACAGAGCAGCTGCCAAGGTGGCTTGGAGCAAGAAGGGGTTCAGCTGGCCTCTTATTATTAAGTTGTAAGAATTCTTTATATATGGTGGATATGAGGCCTTCTGGGATGGTCTATGTATACCTGTGGGTCTGCAAAACAAAAAACTGTTTTCAAAATAATATTTGCCTTTTTTGTTACTCTGACATTTGCACTGATGGTAAGCAAGCCAACAAACAAACAAACACTAATGGTGGGTAAAACTGTTGCCTCCTTTCCATGAATCAAGGCGGTGGCAGCCAACTCTATAGAGGTCAATATATTCTGAATTGCCACATCCTTGTAATTTTGAAATATGCCTTTTAAACTTCAGAATGTACTTCATGCAGTAAAAATGATTAATTTTATTCAATCTTAACCCAGTAGTATATAACTTTTTAATAACCTCTGTCACGAACTGGGGCATTTGCATTAAGCCCTTCCTCTGCGTAGGAAACTGCGGGTACCATCCACTGATTTGCAAGCATAATGAGCCCCACTTCTCACAGAATACCATTTTTACAGGAAAGAATGACTGATAGACATCTGGTTATTCAGACTCAGGTACTTGGCAGACAGGATCCTCAAAAATGAATGGTACGTTTGCATCACTTCAAGGAAAATAATTGGCAGTATTTGTTGTCAATGATATAACATGAGCTTTTGAGGGAAAATTATAGTTTTTGGAAACTGGAGTCCACCATCATGAGCTTACCAGCTTTGCAACAGACAAAACCTTTTCTGATGATATCAGTAGTGAGGCTCACAAAGGTGACCTATAAAATATTGTAGGATAGAAGGTGTCAATAATTGGAATATCGGCATAACTTAGTGAACCCCTATTTTCCAAATAATCAATGCATGATCTTACAAAGTCATGCATGGGTGAAAGATCCACTCAAAGTACAAAATAGGTTGATGGATTTTATTTTAAATATGTCACTTATTTATTTATTTGAGAGAGAGAAAAAGAGCATGCGCACGCATGAGCCGGGGAGGGGAAGAGAGAGGCGGAACAGCAAATTCCCCGCCAAGCAGGAAGCCCGATGTGGAGCTCCATCCCAGCACCCCAGGATCACGACTTGAGCGGAAGGCAGACACTTAAAGACTGAGGCACCCAGGTGCTCCAATGTCTGTGGCTTTTTTCAGCTGGTGTAGTTTATTAAGAGGCAACACTAGCTGTGCATAACAATTTAGCTGTCATTTGTGTCCACACATCACTTCATTTCGTTGAGACTGAACCCGCAGCTCCTACACTGCAATTCCAGGTACCCACTAGCTTCCGTGCTATTCTGGGAGGAAAGCTAGTCTATATTCTTAAAACTCTGAGCTACTCGACTGTTAAGCTTCTAAAATAACCTGGTTCTAAAGCAACAATCTTTCAGCAGAAATCAATATGATACACCAGGAGATTTTTGTTAAAAGTGGAGGGGTCCTTTTAAAATGGCTTATGCAATTAGAGCATACAATGAATTTAAAGAAAATTTTAGAGCATTGGCTCGGAGATCTTCAAAGTGTGTTTTGATGGGAACAGTAGTGAACATGAAGAGGAGGTATGATTTAAAAGAAAGCTGTTGGAGTACTTTCTTGCAAATAAAATCTAAGAAGGCACTTTGTAATTCAGTTTTCTGTTTCTATTTTTTCCCCCTGGTGTTTTATTGCTGCCTTGCACTCCCAAACACTATAAATGTTCCTCCCCAGTTTTACATTCCAAAGTTCTAACTCAGTCGTGTTCTTTCCAAGACTGACACTCACTTCTCTCAGTATATTGGAAAGAAGGCATGACACAGCTTAGCTAAAGAAGGGGATGGGAGGGTAATGTATGTCCTTGGTCATGTGTTACCAACTCTCATTTTCATCCACCATCTCATCCCCGAATGGCAGCTTTTGGATAAAATGACCTTCAGATTCTTCCAGTCCTAGAAGTCTGCGACCCTCCAGAGATTAGGTTTGACTCTGGTTTTGACCCACCAAATTCGATCTTTGTGTGCCATTGCTTATGAGAGCATTCCACTCCTGCAGGGACCTAGACTGAAAGACGGATGGTATTCTTCAGGGTTTTCGAGCTGTTACTTTTTGTATTTACAGTCTGCTGACCGCCAGCCAAAGAGCTTTGAAGCCTCAGAGCCATCCGCACAGACCCGGATCAGGAAGGCCAGCTCCTGCCAATGTGGGCTGGAAAGACAGGAGGCACGGCGGGAGACCTGGGGTCCCAGTGCTGCCCTAATCTGGAAGCTGTAAGCCCGGGCGTTTCAATGTGAGGTCTGAGGGCCAGCAACGATGGCATCACCTGATGATGATTTGTTAGAGACTCTCAGGCCCCGCTCCAAGACTTGCAGGATCAGAGTCTGCACGTTAAGGAGTTAGTTCAAGGCGATTCCTGTGCTCATAAAAGTTTGGGAATCCTTTGGTTAAGCATGGCTGAGTGCCCCTTCTTCGTCCCTCAGCGTGGCAATGGCCATGCCCCGAGTTAGGGGAGGATCTGCTGTCCCACGGCAGGAAGGGAGACCCGCGGAGAGGAGGGCGCGGCGCTCGGGGCAGCCGGCAGGTGCGGAGCTGGGCCGCCCCGGCAGCGGGAGGTGCCGCTGCTCCCACGCCCCGCCTACGGCCCCAGCCAGCCCCAAAGAGCCGCGCGAGCCGCGGAAAACCCGCCCCCGGCACCGCCCGCGCTCCTCCAGCCGGAGTGACGCTGGCCGCGAGGCGCCCACTCCGCTCCCCGCCGTGGGGCACCGGGCGCTCCTTGTGCTCCTGCCGCGGGTGCTGGCAGCCTGGGCGGCCTCGCGGGCTCCGGGACCGGTGAGTGGGGCCGCGGGCGGGGCGCGCTGGAAGGGACCGCAGCCCGCCTCGCGAGGTGCAGAGGTGGCAGGCTGGGGGGCGCCGCAGAGGGCGGGAGGGGAGCTTGGTGCACGCTCGCTGGCGGTCGCGGTTCCGCCCACCCCCCTTTCTGCAGTGACTTTCCGTAGAGGAGGGTGACGTCGGGCCTCCTGGGCGCCCTCCAGATGAGGAGCTCCTCTGCACTTGATTAATTAGCAGCCTGCCCGGTGGGTGGAAGGGTAGGTGGGCTCAGCGGACACCCCTGGTGCCTTTCCTTCCTCCTTCCCCGAGCGTGTGGGAGAGAGCTCTCTGCACACCTGAGAGCGGGGCGCACCCTCTTCGTTCCCCCAACGTCTGGCCTCGTGGGATTCGCTTTCTAGCCCAGGTCCCGCAGGGGACCCGCAGCTCAGGGTTCACCAGGCAGCAGATTTAGCCTGGGTGGAGGCCCAGGGCCTTGGGAAGACATAACCTCACTCCAGAAACAGCTTGGGGAAATGGGGCTTGGGTCTGAGGTGCGGTGGGAGAGCAACTTTCGGTGGCACTTGTTGAAACCACTCAGGTCTAGGCAGACCTCAGGGCAGTGGAGAGCTGAGTCGTGCCCCAGGGTGACTGAGACACCCACAGTGCCCAAGTGGTGGGTGGGAGGTTGGTGGCTTAGCTAGGTCCAGGAGGTGCCTCTCGTTTGTCACACTGGCTTACAGATTTCTCCTGGCAGGTGCCCTCAGTGGCCCTCATAGACTGAAAGCTGGTTTTAAATCATTTTAACGTGCGCAGACTCTTGGTCAAGGGGGTGTTAACTAGTTTTGAAGAGGTGCCACTTAACTGAGTTGTCTGTCTTCCAGGAGGGATTCTGACCCACAGGATTTTGGCTCCCGTGGTGAGGCATCACTGCAGTGATGAGAAGCCCTTGCTCGGTGTGGTCATTTTGCATCACTCCTGAAGCATCTTTACTGTCACATGCATTTTTTACTAAGTGGTGGTTACCAAAGCCTTCTTGCATGTAGCCCTCTTTCGGAAGTCTGTTCTAGAACAGCTTGTGATCACTGCACTTTGCATATTGACTATGAGAAAGCTACCCTATACGAAACATATAAGTAAACATGTTAATAGAGTTCTTATTTATTCACAGCAAGCATCTACATAAGTAAAAAGTAATGTTTTGAGACCCCTCTGCAGATGTAGAGAATCTATATGCACACTTGGTCTCCAGACTGAGAATCACAGGGCCAAATACTGTTCAAGGTGCGACTCCTAACTGGGATCCTTCTGGAAGGATCTGCTAGAAGTGGAAGCAAAAGAGTAAATTGCTTTATGAAGATTTATGTGGTGTGTATATGGCACCATATGTGGCCATTTAATCTTTGAATCTTTCTCTTCTGATCACTTAGTTACTAGTCTCATTTTATAGACAGAAAACCGAGATCCAGAGAGAGGAAGTAACTCTCTCAAGGTCATATCGGTAGTAAGTGGTCTCACTAAAATGCCAACCCACGTGGCTAATGTTCTCCCAGGTAATATCACCTGCTCTCAGTGGGTTGGGTCAAGCTAAGTGACATTGCTTGGATGAGTAGGTGGCACAGTTGTTAGCTACCCATTAGTAACCAATACTTTCTGAATATGTAAAATGTCTTTTATAAGCCAGCCTCAAAAAAAAAAAAAATCAAATCTCGAGTAGCTAAGCTTAAAGTACTATGTTAGAAGGATACAAGTAAGACTAAGAAATGGTGGCTTACCAGAGAAGGTGTGGTCTATACATCAGCCTCCCACTCTCAACTTCCATTACACAATTTTGCATACTACTTTCCATTCCCTGTACAGATTGTTCCCAGGAGTAGGACCATAAGTCAATCTTATGCAAATAACAGAGAACTTGAATATTTATAACCAACCTAGTAGAGACATTCTTATGCACATAGTATGTAGGGCCCAAATCCTAATCTAATTTTTAGATGTTTCTGCACATGCTTAAAAGTAAACTAGAGTGCAAACTTTGAACTTAGACGTCTAACCATGCAAGTATTCAGAGTCTTTAAGATCAAACCAGAGCTGAAGAAGTAGCTGGGTCTTTTTGAGCACAGTGCAAATTGGTCCCATTCCAACGGGAAAATGGAGGTGAAAGGCAATTTCCCAACTCCACAGCACCAAAAAGAACAGTTTCCAAGGATCATGACTGCAGAAGTCCTATGGATTTTTATGGTACTGAATCTCCCTAGTGTTCTCCTGGGTATTAGTTGAAAGACCTTCCTTTGAATGACCTTTTCGCTGCAGCTTCTCATGAAAAGATGCTCGCATGCATTTGCTTTTTGTTCATCCAATGCAGATGAAATAAGGTGCAACATGATGAGGCAAGTTGCCTGTGGGGACAGGTGCATTCCTGTGGCCTGGCTCTGCGATGGACCCCGGGAGTGCCCTGAGGGGACCGATGAGCGGTGTGGTGAGCACTCCTCGCTGTAGCGTGTCCTCGGTCACCAATGGCCCCTGGTGCTGTGCGCCGGCTGGCAGGGTCCAGTCCTATGCTTTTCGCTTTCAGGGGGTATTCAGAAACAGGAGTTGTTTTGGGTTGTTGCAGGCTTTCAGTTGCTAAGTCTAGGGATGTACGTGTTGGTAGCACTGTTCTCAAGGCACGTGTGGAGGGCTAGCTGGGATAGAAAACCCAGCACAAGTCTGGCTCCTCTCCTTCAATTCCAGCTTCAACACGTGGCAGGTACTGAAACTGGAATAAAGCAGATTGCTTTATGGGTAACCCTCCCTAACCCCAGGGCATACACTTGTAAATATATACCATTAACTACTTCAGCTTTGTTTAGAGCTTTTGTACAATGAGAAGATAATTTTTCAAGTGGAGGACAAAAGAAAACTATAGAACCAATAGAAGCCAAGTTAGCCATTTGATAAATGCCTTCCTGAAATCCAGCTCAAACACCTTTGTGCTACGAGTGCTCCTAGCCGCAGACAGGATACCTGACCACGTGTAGATGAGGAAAGCCTTTTAACAGGTGCCTCACATCCTTGAGTGGTGAATATGGAAGGAGTAAATTCCTGATGGAAAGAGGAGCCCCCGCACCTTGAAGAACTTGGGGAGTGGTTCATTCTTTTTCTCTACCCCACATGTGCACTCCAGGGCTGGCCACTTACTGTAACTAATATAGTGTGAAACCTTTGATAGTAAAACCTGTAGGATTACAGGTTTAAATTACCTTTCGTACTTGCAGAAGTACCTTGGTGCTCCGCTCCCCTGTACGCTTCCCCCTAGCTGTCAGGTTTTCGCGTATCTGCCAGGAGGCACACTTAAGCGGAAATATTCAAAGGTCCCGTGAGAACTCAGACTGACAGGTCCCAGGTTGTCTTCGATCTTGATACGGTCTAAAATGGCCAAGGGGTTCCAAGAAGTGAAGCTAAAAGCTGTACTGGTCAATACAGGGGTCATTAGCCACATGTGAAGATTTACATGTATTTAAATAATAAATATAGATCTTTTATCCTACTAACCGCACTGCAGATGCTCAACAGCCACACGTGACTAGTGACGGCCCCTTAGGAGAGCACGGGTACACAATGCCTCCGTCGCCACACAGAAGTTTTTATTGGACGACAGAGTTCTTGCAGCATGATGGGGAGCGTAAGTGATGTTGGGCTGCTAGGCGATCGTCTCTAAGGCAGGGCTATAGTGTGTTGTTAAGGGTGACATGGAAAGGACAGGCACATTTAGGATGGACTCTGTGGCGGATTGGGACTTAACTGTTCTTCTGCTAATGAAAATACTTCATACAAAACCCCAGTGGAAAAGCTGCCAGCGCACCGGCAATCACCTCTTCCTCCTCTCTGCCCCTCGAACATTCCCACTTGCCTGGCCCTGTGTATTTCTGTTAGCTGGCTTGGCGATGGTGCCGGGGACTGCCTGGATGGCTCCGATGAGGTTCACTGTAGGTACAATTTCCTTTCTCTTTGGACATGTTCCCTCTGTGTTCGCCGTGCTGATGATCCCCCATAGTATTAAGTGATACCAGCAAGTCCCGAGCTAGCCTTCTGCTGGAGGGGGGCTAAAGGCATATATCCAGTAACCTTTTATCCACCTCTGCATTTTGCAAAATCATCTACAAGATGCTCACCTCTATTGGTTTCCTACACTCCTCTGGGCTGAAGCTTCAGTGGAGGGAGTTGGGGCCGCACCTCCAGGGGCTGGCATCCTGTCCGGTTCTTGGTGTTCTGGAGACCAAAGCCATGAGCAAACCAGGACTGCCCAAGCCTGGCCATCACCTGTCACAAGCCTGCCCGTCACCCGTCGCACCTCCCTGAGCCAATGCCTGCCTTTTACAGAGATCTCCACAGCATGCTCTGACCAGAAAATCTAGTGTCCGGGACATTCTCAGTGTCGTGAGGCTTGGGAACACTGTGACGTCCACAGGGACGGTGAAGCTGGACTCGATGAAGCATGCTGCTCCCCGAGCCGCTGCCTGGTGGGCCAGTGGCAGCGCAGGGACAAGCTGTGTGTCACTGTGAGCGGGAGTCACAGTGGGGTCCATGACGGTGGGGACTCCTCCCATGAGGATGCCTATGGTGAGAGTCCCTCCCTCCCTCCACCCCTTCCAACCTGTCCTTCAAAGAGGAGGGTTGTGCCCTGTGGGCTGCTTTCTGCGAGTTGCATTTTAATTTCTATGACTGCGACTTCCATCCTATATCTAAAAACAGGATGTTTCCTAGCAATAACCAGATGTAGTTATCCATGGAAACATCGAGCAGTGCTTGAACACACTAATCCTGTGTTGGACGCTCTAGGCGATATGGCCACCGCACAGAACCCCGGAGTGTCTATATCTGAAGGAAGCCTCCAGATGGATGCCTCATGTCCTTTGAATGAGGGAAATTTCTCATTCAAGGAGTACCCCCACCCCTCCTCCCCAGCTCCTGCAAAGAACCTGATGAGTACAACATCCCTTTTCTTTACCCCACATACGGAATGCAGTGGGACCTCCAAGTTCTCAGGAAACCACAAATCCACTCCGTCTTTGTAGAATTAAATCTGCAATATTGAATATATTCAGATTCTAACATTTTTATCATGTATAAACTGGTTTCTTTAGAGGGTCTTCCTTTAGGGCTCATGTTCACTGACTAACATTTCAGTTAGAACTCCTTAATACTAATTCAACTCAAATTCAATATTATTTCAACCCAGTGCCCACATGGCTTGCTTGGCTTCATCATTATCAAGTCTTAAGTCCTAGTTCCCTGAAAACTCTGCTTAAAATGATGAAACTTTCTTTCCTACCTAGACATGCCTTGGGTTCTGGAAACCCTGCCCCCTTACTGTAATTAATAATGGTCTGTTGTGACTCCCCCTTCCCCCACGTGCTGTTGGAAAAGAAAGCTCTCCTGCCTGCAAGCCTCCTGTCCAGAAGGCACAGTCAGATGTGACGAAGGGCAGTGCATCTTGGAATCCCTGATGTGTGATGGGGAAACCAACTGTGTAGACGGTGCTGATGAACTGGCTACTTGCAGTGAGGACCCAACTGCCGGGTGTCACGTGGGGGTGGGGAGAATCCCATTACATCAGTCAGTGCCTTAGTTTCACGAGGGTCCACGCCCTCAGAGAATGTTTGGACCGGACCCCTACATGAGCAATCATCCTTCCATAATGGGGCCCCCAATGTTTTACAAGCTCTAAGCATTGGCTCTGGTCTCCCAAGTGTGTGCAGAGCTTACCTAAGCTGTGAAACTCAGTGAGTTCTCTTCACTTTAGGGCTCTAGGGAAATAGACTAAATGCCTCAAACCACACTGCTCTGAAAATTCTGGAATAAAGAACATAGACTCGGCAACTGAGAAGAAAATCCCATGTTCAAGACCATATGGTGAATTCTGTAAGGATTAACTGAGGAAGGACTGAGGAAAACTATTTCCTGGTGAGGAGGGAGCTGCTGGGCAAGTGTCTCAAACCTTAAAACCTTGTGATTCTCACTATAAAAATCACTGTTGGTTCAGGCTGGGGAAAGGGAAGGGCCACCTGTCCCCAGGCCACTTTGTCATCTGTCACATTTCCTCCTTCAATCTGGGCTTACAGGTGTGCAATGAGACCTTCATAGTGCTAAGGGCTGGGAAAGCCTCTTTCTGTTGGGGAAACACGTAAAACACAGAAACATGAACAGTGGACAACGTGCAGGCATCTGGTGCTGTAGACATAATTCACTGGGATTACAAAATAAGTGCATTGCTTTCTGAGGCCCCTTTATGAGGGTCCTGGCCCCTCAAATTCTCTAGAGAAAATAGGGAAGAGGTTGCTGGCCTTTCCACGGGCGAGCAGTATACCAACATTTGAAATTGTCCAGATTGTCTAGAAAAGTCCTTTCCCCTGCTCTGTGATTCCTCAGTTTCCTGGTTCTACAGTCTTTCCCCAAGCCTCCACATTCCTAGGTCAGAGGGCAGAGTCAAGGTTATTCTTTAGAGGCCGTCCCTGGCCCTGACACCCCATTGTAGCACCACGGCTTAGACAATGGTTGATCGGAACCGTGTTCAACTCTCCCAACCGCTGCCCTGTCTCTAGCAGGGAGGAACTGCTCGATGGCCAGTGGCAGCTGCGAGGGGAGTGCAGTGACAGCACCTGGGGAGTCCGGTGTTCTCGTGGAGCTGGGCGGCAGTTACAGCCCGACGGGCAGAGCTGTGCAGGCCAGAGTTCGTCAGGCGTGTCTCCCGAAGTTTCCATGGTAGTGGGATCTACTTGCCACACAGCTTACCATGGCAATCACGTTAAGGGTGTAGTTCAGTGGCCTCCACCACATTCACGATGCATCCACCATATTCACGACGCATGTAAACATGACCGCAATCCGTCTCCGAAACCTTCACAACCTCCCCAACAGAAACTCTGTCCCCAGACCCTGGGAAACTCCCTCCCCTTTCTCTCTGAATTTGCCAGTTCTAGTCCTGCACCTAAGTGCAGTCCTGTGGGATGTGTCCTTCTGTGCCTGGGTTTTTTCACTTGGCTTGTCCTTAAGTTTCATCCGTGTCGCCACCGTGTCAGACTCTTCCTTCCCTTTCTAAGGCCGGAGACCTCATTGTGTATGTGTGCCCTGTTTTATTTATCCATTGAAGGGCACTTGGGTGGTTTCAACCTTTCGGCCATCGTGGACGATGCTTTGAGCGATTGGTAGGCACTCTGCAGTACACGCCGGAAGTGCGACGCCGTGCCCCGCAGCATCTCCGTGTTCACATGAGAAGCCTTCAGACTGTTTTCCACAGGGGCTGCCCCACTTGGCATTCCCCGAGCAGTGCACAAGTTTCTGTTGCACCACATTCTGAATCAGCAACGCCCCCAAGAGTGTTGCTAGGGTGACCTCCACCTGGATTCTGTCCCAGGCAGGCATCTGAGGTCTCCACACTGACGTTCCTGCTGAGTTCCTTGTAGGCAACTCCATAGAGGCAGGGACCGTCTGGGCCAGCACCCAGCACCCAGCACGGGGGTTTCCACAAAGTACGTGTCCAGCAAGCACCTGAAAGGAGACCCAGTGGCCCAGACTGCTCCGTGGTCGTGTCTGATTTCTGACTCTCTATCATCAGATATAGCTGAGTGCTCCAAGGCCTGCGGTCCCTGTGGCCAGCCATGCCGCAACGCCCCAGGCTCTTACTCCTGTGCATGCGTTCAGGTCACCAGCTCTAGAACGGTACCAGCTGTCGACTTATAGGTGAGTTTCAAGACCCTGAGCAAAGCCTGGCCCTTGCTCTGTCCTTAGCGGTCCTTACAGATAGAAGTGCTATCAAAGATTCACTTTAGGGTCTAGTATGAGAGGTGACTTTATTCTTTCCATAAAGAAGCCACTATTACAACATTCCTTGGCCAAGTCAAGTATCAGGTGCTAGTAAGTGTTCTTATGTTTCTTTAAGTTTATCTGCTAAATCTCTCTCTCTCTTTTTTTTTTTTTTAAGATTTTATTCATTTGACAGAGAGAAACACAGCCAGAGAGGGAACACAAGCAGGGGGAGTGAGAGAGGGAGAAGCAGGCTTCCTGCCGAGCAGGGAGCCTGATGTGGGACTCAAACCCGGGTCTCTGGGATCATGACTTGAGCCGAAGGCAGTTGCTTAACCAACTGAGCCATCCAGGCACCCCAATCTGCTAAATCTCTACACCCAAGCTGGGGCTAGGTCTTCCAACCCTAAGACCAAGAGTTGCATGTTCTGCCTGAGCTAGCCGGGCACCCCTATTAAGTATCTTTAAAAGGACTTAGCTGTTCTGTAGGCTATACACCCAGGTGCTGCAGAGACCCCGCTGATATAATGTCAGTGTGGTCTATGCTGCTTTAAGGATGGAACGGGGAATTCCATTTGGCTGCTGGGCAGGAGGCAGGGAGAGGGCCTCTGTCGAGGTGCGGGGGAAGGGCTCAATCTGAAGTCAAATAGGCCCAGAGTTCCAAAGATGAGTTGAAATATGTTGGAGTTCAGAGGAGGAATTGGGATTTAGGGTGGTAAGGTAGATCTCCCCTCAACACTCCGCCGTCGAGACTTGCGGGATCCGTGGATTTTAGCATGGGAGATGGGACGGCATCTTTGGTGAAAGAGAACCACCTGAAAGAATGTGTCGTTCTTCCTTTTCCACCTTCTATTGGAGATGATGCTGTTCAAATTCTTATAGTGACAGACAGCGAGCTTGGGGTCCTGGATCGAGGAATAGGCGTCTGTGGGCCTCTGGTACCTGTAAAATCGAGGCCTACTTCTCTTGCCTGTGATCTTGAGAGAAGCCCGTCCTTTTGGGTGGATGAAGTCGTACGTGTGTTTGTCCTTGGGAAGCCGAACACAGCTCCTCTTTGTGCAGGGAGATTTCCCAGCTTCTCACGGCTACTTCAGCAGAGTGTAAGCGGCCTCTGCGTTCATCTGGACGTTGTCTGTGACTCACTGGTTGTGAATCATGTGAGCGGATACAATCCTGACTTGAGATGAGGCCACGTGACCTGGCTCAGCGGGAGCTTTGGTAGAGCATAACTGGAGAATGAGATTGTTCTGAAGAGGTACAGAAAGTCTGGGGCTGTGGGCTCAGGCCAAGGTTAGTCCCCACTTCATCCCTAGGAATGTGACTTAGAGCCAGTTGTTAACTCCTTTGAGCCGCACTCAGTAAGATGAAAGGGAAAGCCCTTGTCCCACTGGGTAAGCGGCGGTGGGGGGATTCAAGTAGAATGGTATATGGGAAGGACTGCTTAGCATTGTCCTGGGCTCATAGAAGTCCTGTTAGCGATTCCCCTGAGACTCCTGTAATAGGTGTTGCCTCAAACTGAGGTTGCATTCTCTTGGATTTCTTGCTTCTGCTTCTGCTAAGTCTTTCTCTTTTCCTACTACCCACGGTATATGCAGAGTACGGCTCTGGCCCTCCTTCCCTGGGTCCCATTTGCCGCCTCGTACAGCTTGAAATCAGAAGAGGTAAGAAAGTTTAGTCCAAATCTTTTTTTCAAGGTACAAAGGAACTAGAAGAATACAGGAGCATAATACTGTCTCGGGTGTCCCCAGAACTTAAAACCGTGGACCGTGTCTCTTTGGACTGGCTCACGGGGCAGTTGTACTGGGCTAGCAGCTTCGAGAGGGTCATCGGTGCTGCCTTCAGTGATGGCAGAGGCTACGTCAAAATCTTGGAGAAGGATCTGGTGCCAGAGCAGCTGATCGTGTTTCCTCCAAAGAAGTAAATAGTGTTTCTTTGAGAATATATCCCAAATCATGGGTTATCTTAGATGTTTAAGTTGGTAAGAGGGCCCTTCCACGTTTTCAAAGTAGGTCTTCATTTGCTCCAAAAAGAACTTCTAAATTGAATCCTAGGGAGAGCCACTTTCGGGTCCACTGAGTCCGAGGGCAGAAAGCTCCTGCATTCTTAGTGTAGCAACGACCGGGGGCCTGAACAAGAACGCCCCGGGGGCCTGGCTCTTCAAAACCCGCTTGTGCAGGGCGGCGGGGGTGGGGACTGTTAGCACTCTGCCCTTTTGCTTTCCTCAGGTCCTTGTATTGGGTAAATCGTGGTAAGAAAGGCAGGCGGTAATGGCTCAGATGGGAAGGTGCTCACAGCCGTCCACATGGAAGAGCCACGCTTGACCACGTGGCTGGCCGCCTCTACTGGATCAGCAAATATAAAGAGGTACTGGTGAGAGGTCGGGAAGGAAAACGTGTAGTAGGGACTTGTAGGACCATGGGTGGCTACAGCGCTCTCCCTACGTCTCGCATCAATGCTGCAAGGTGTCCTCTGGCCATGAAGACTGAGGAAAGAGAGCTGGGCTGGCCCCGTGTGGTTAGTAGAGCCGGAGCAGATCAACACAGGCTGGGAGACTTCGTGTGTGACTTTCTCAAACACGGCAGTGGAACTCAAACTTCGCACGGGAATTTCCTGGTAGTATAAGACATATTCCATGTCGTACATAGGATGTAAAACCTTTTGAGATGGCAGACTACCTCCTTGAAAGCCTTTCGGTAAGTACTTCTTACTTAGCAGGTACTTACACTCCTATTTCTAGGTCTTAATATTACAGTTGCTTTTATCTTATTTTTGGAAGCCTCAAACTGACAGACAAGTATGACACGGTGGCAGAGAGCATAGGAATGGGCATCACAGCCTGGGATCGGGACTTGAGCGGAAGGCAGACACTTAACCATCTGAGCCACCGAGGCATCCTTTTTAAGCAATCTACACACCCAGTGTGGGGCTCGAACTCACAGCCCTGTGTGCTGTACCAGCTGAACCAGGCAGGGCCCCGGGAATCGTATTTTTTAGTCTGTTACTTTGGCTGCAACTTTGACAATTTATGGCCCCTCTTTGAGCTCCTATTGCCCTACCTGAAAAGAAACAGACTATTTATCTCAGAAGCAATTGGAGAACGTAGGGAAAGGACTTGGCACAACCATGCAGATAGTAACTTACGGGAGCTATTTCTACAACGTGCCTGTGACCCAGTCTGCATAAGAAGCAGGCCAACCACTGGCTTTGGCATTCGCCTCCATGAATTCTAAGATGATTTCCTCTTTATCAAGTGGATAGCGTGTGAAGGTGTTTAATCGGCGTCCATGCAAGAGGCACCCTGACGTCGGCATCTCATGCTAACGCCGCCCGACTCTCACGCTCTCCCCTTCAGTCCATAGAGACAGTGAATGTGGATGGCAGTGGGAGGCACACTCTTCCTGAGATCTTCTTGGAAGATGATGACCCAACAGGACTAGCTGTATTCAAGAACTCTTTCCTCTGAGCAAATAAAATACAGCTGTCTCACACCACACCCCCAGGGAGAGAGTGGTATGGCTCAATGCTTCCGTATCCCCTTTCTCGGTCCTCCACACATCCGAGCAGCCTAAGGGTACGGCCCTGACATGTTGATTGTTGTCGATGTAAAAGTTTTCTGCTCTTGACAGAAAACTGAAGAAAGCCCTGTTTATAAGAGGATGTCAAATATTCATTGACTAGGAGTTAAAAGCTTTTGTTAATCAGAAATTATATGTCAGATTCAGCTCAGATAATGCTTCTTAAGTGGATCTAAGAGACTGACTGAAGTAGAGAGCCGAGACCGCTGTTTCCTTCTGAAGGAGTCTTCCTGTCAGCAAGGCAGGCAGTCCTTTTGTCTTAACTCTAGGGCAGACAGTGCTGTTGGTTGAAGACTTATTGGCCTGAGCTTTATATGGGTAAGTAATGGCCACTATCCACAAGGGGATCACAAGAGTTTAAAGGTCAGCATGCCTAACCCAGAAGCTAACTCATATCCTGGGATTCCTCTTAAGGCAAAACTAGCTCAACACCCCTTGAGTATTAAGTCTGGAGCTAGGATGGAGAATTCTGAAATCATATCTAACCTGTTTCTTTTTGAAAATAGGAAGATAGCCAGCACGAGCTCTAAACTCATGCAGCCAGCTCTGTCTCCTGTCCCCCGTCTATCCCAAGGGCTATAAGTGTGTTTGTCCAGAGGGAATGTTCCCTTTACCTTCTGGGATGTGTAGTGGTAAGTATGCTGGGGGAAACGGGCTTGGCTCAAGAACCCATTTCATGGTAGGCCTGGAAATAACGTAGCGTCCATTTGGGGATCAATCACTTTTATACTGACAGCCTTACCTTGAGAAGTTTTGTTAGCCAAAGATCTTTGATTAGGTTCTTTTTTTTATTGTGTTAAAAGTATAGAATGTAAAACCTATTTTAACCACTTTCGGGGGTCTAGCGGGGTGGAGTGCTTTCACAGTTCTATGCGCAATCACTACCCTCCAGCTCCAGAGCTTTTCTTTTTTTTTAAATAAGATTTTTTTTTTTTAAGAGAGAGAGGGAAAGCAGGTGGGAGGGGGAGAGGGAGAAAATCACAAGCAGGTGCCCCACTGAGCGTAGAGCCCCCATGGGAGCTTGATCTCATGACCCTGAGATCATGCCCTGAGCAGAGATCAAGATTCGGCCATCTAACTGACTGAGTCACTCAGGTGCCCCCTCCAGAACTTTTTCATCTTCCTAAACTGAAATTTTATACCCATTAAACAATAACTCCCCATTCCTCTCCCCTCAGCCACACTCCTAAGCCACCATTCTGCTTTCTGTACGAATGTCACAACTCCAGGAACATCGTATAAGTGGAATCCTACAGTATTTGCCCCTTTGCTCCTGGCTTTTTTTTCCTTTACCATCTTTAATGTTTATATATGTTGTAATATGTGTCAGAATTTCCTTTCTTATTAAGGCTGAATAGTCATTTTATTTATATTTTGGTGTCTTCATTCATCCACCAATGAATATTAGGGTTTGTTTGATTTTAAAGCAGAAAAAATAGGTTACACCACTCAGTTTTACCCCAAAATTAAGTTGGTATAAGAAAGAAATTCTCCATAGTCTTATGACTTGTGTATTCTGACTTAGGTTGGTATTCAGGGTCTGCATCAATATTGTTAACATAAATTCTTCACATTGTTTTGTCTTGGAAATATTAAGGCTTACAAGTTCCTTTAACCATCTCTATTCAATTACTTTTTTTTTAAGAGTTTATTTATTTTTGGGGCGCCTGGGTGGCTCAGAGGGTTAAGCCTCTACCTTCGACTCAGGTCATGATCTCAGGGTCCTGGGATCAAGTCCCACATCGGGCTCTCTGCTCAGCAGGGAGCCTGCTTCCCCCTCTTTCTCTGCCTGCCTCTCTGCCTATTTCTGATCTCCCTCTCTCTCTGTCAAATAAATAAATAAAATCTTAAAAAAAAAAAGAGTTTATTTATTTTAGAGAAACAGTGAGTGTGTAAGTGGGGGAAGAGGCAAAAGGAGTGGGGGGAGAGAGAGGGAGAGAGAGAGAGGGAGGGAGAGAGAGAGAGAGAGAGAGGGAGAGAGAGAGGGAAGGAGAGAGGGAGAGGGAGAGAGAATCTCAAGCAGTCCCCCTCTGAGTGCAGAGCCTAATACAAGGCTTGATTTTACGATCCTAAGATTCTGATCTGAGCTGAAATGGAGAGTTTGATGCTTAACCAACCAAGCCCCCCAGGTGCCTCCCAAATTACTTTTTTTGCTAACGAATACACAGGTTTTAAGAAGGATAAATGATATAAATATGTTCATGCTCTAAGTGCCTTTGAAGAACATAATTTTCAGGGATAGCCACGAGATGCAGTCATGGGGAATGTGATACGCTGTTGTGCCAAACTCAGGACTTCCCTTGAAATTGTATCTTAGGGGTGCCTGGGTGGCTCAGTCAGTGAGGCATCTGCTTTCGGCTCAGGTCCTGGTCCTGGGGTCCTGGGATCCAGTCCGTGTCAGGCTCCCTACTCAACAGGGAGCTTGCTTCTCCTTCCACCCCTGCCCCTGCTCGTGATCTCTCTCTCTCTCTCTCTCTCTCTCTCTCTCTCTCTCTCTCTCTCTCTCTCAAATAAATAAATAGATAATCTTTAAAAATTTTTAAAAATTCTAGGGCACCTGGGTGGCTCAGTTGGTTAAGAAACTGCCTTCGGCTCAGGTCACGATCCCAGAGACCCGAGATCGAGCCCCACATCATGCTCCCTGCTCTGCAGGAAGCCTGCTTCTCCCTCTCTCACTCTCCCTGCTTGTGTTCCCTCTCTAGCTGTGTTTCTCTCTGTCAAATAAATAAATAAAATCTTAAAAAAAATTTTTTTTAAATTCTATCTTAAACCTTATATATACAGTTAAATACCCAAGTAACTTTTCTTTAAATAGGCAATCGAATTTAAAATTCTTTCTACTGAGACTTATGTGCCATGAGGAAGGGTTTGAGCATATTACTGAGTCAAATGGGGCACTGCCCAGCCCTCATCTTTGTGGTTCTGTATTAACCTTTTAGCAGAAATTCCAAAGCCTTAGTCCTTTGGGAAAGAAGAGCTTTCATTTGCCCAAATGGCTCCCTTCTCCCAGGAAGCTCGGGCTTTCGTGCTGTATGTATATGTCTCAGAAGCGAGCTTGCTGAGACCCCTTTCTAGGTGTTCCTCAGCTGGGGGGGCTGCTCAGGAAGGGAGCCTGGGGCTTATCTGACAAATGGCCAGACAGTAAATCTCTCCTTTTTCTTGGTAGAGTTAAAGGTAGTGTTTTCATCTGGCAAATGTCTCTACTTGTTGAAAGTTGGTTTTATGGGAACTGCTATAGAGAGAACCCTAGTTCAAGAGCATCGTAGAAACATCTGTTTACTGGATATTGACTGGAAAAGAACTCTAGTCTATTGGACAAATGCCCAGGGACAGCTCTTCTGCTCAACTGGCTATTCAGGAGTAAAGCAAGAGATGTGGACAGGGCATACAGGTAAGCTGGGTGACTATTTTGGATTTTCCCCTTTATTTCCTGGCTCTAAAATTAACTAGAGCCAGAAAAAAAAAAACAACAAAAAAACTATCTGTTCCTGATCTGATTCAACCTTAATGCCAAAGAATGGTTTTAAGGTAATTTAAATATGAACTACCTGACTTACCCTTATGAGAGGGACACACGCTATTAAAAGGCTACCGCCATTTGGGAAATCCTAAGGTCAGTGGTAGGTTTTCTGAAATTCTATTTTTCTGGCCTCAAGTTTGGGTAGGATGGAAATAGACCTTAACTATTTCAATTTTGCCTAGCAGATTTTTCCTGCACTAACTTAGAAGTGATTTGCAATGCAGATTTCTGAGAGAACTAGCAAGATACCTTCTTAATGTGGTAATAGATCCTTTCTCTCTTCTCCCACAGTGCTGAATGGCACGGCCCATCCTTAGTGCCCTGTACTCCACGTAAAGACAAACATCTACTTTATAAAAGAGAACCTGGGTTAGAGCTCTAGGGTAAGTAATTTGGTTTCTGAATGTCTGGGCTCTGAGTGCTCTAAGTACCAATGGCCCACTTTATACAAGAAGCGCCATATTGAAATGCGTGTTCCTGAGACACCCATCAGAGCAGCAGACTCCACCGAGTCCTGTGGGCATACACAGTGCCTCGCACCTAAGAACTTCCACTACCTGCCCCAGAGAACTTTCAGGAAAGAGTGAGATGGGCAGCATTCTTGAAACACATCTGACGGCTGTCTGAGGAAACTTGTGATCTTGAATTTCTTCCTATTTCTTTCCACCGATTCAATTGCCACCTCCGCTCCCCTGGGCGATCTTAGCTAATAGGATTTTGTGTTGCAATGATCATGTCAAGAGTTTGTAAGGGACTGGCAATTTCATTTGAGTTGACTTCTCGTGTGAAATGTGAAGTCCCTGTGGTAAGCAGCTCTGAAATAATAGAAAATATGTAGGTCTCTGTTTACTGGCACAGAGTTCCTAAGACCTTTGTAACTTCCCGAGTGATAGCACCAGACATAGAGCTCCCGTAAATCCTTTGAAATTTTCTAGGTGATAGGAAGAGCTTGGTTTGAATGAGGAGAATTTCGTGGGGTCTGCAGTATAGTACAAAATTACATTTAAGGTCCATTTCTACATTACCCAGACTTAGGGCCAGAAAAAATTTAAAAGGCTTACCACTGACCCTGGGAGGTTGTTTACCAGAAAGACTGAGCCATGACTGGAAGCTTAGAACTGTCCCCTCCACTCTGTGTTCTCTGGAGAGAACAGTGACCAGTGACCAGAGAACAGTGATCAGTGACCAATCGCACCTCTGTGATGACGCCTCCGTGAACTCCCCAACGTGGGGGGCTCAGCGAGCTCTCGGGTGGGTGAACACAACCGCGTCCTGGGAGGGTGGTAGGGCCCATCCTCATGGGGACAGAAGCTCCTACTTCTGGGCCGTTTGGATATTGCCCTGTGGATCTCTGTCCGGCTGCTCATCTGTATCTCTTATGGAATAAACCAGTAAATGTGTTTCCCTCGGTTCTGTGAGCAGCAGATTATCAAACTCAAGGAGGCTCTGGAGCCTGGATCTTGAGCCAGGGGAGCAGAGTGCAGGTGACAACCCAGACTTGTGATTGGCATCAGATGTGGGGGCAGTCTTGGGACAGAGCCCGTAGCCTGTGGGCTCTGAGGCCAGCTCCAGGAGGACAGGGTCAGAGCTGAACTGTGGGACATTCGGCTCGTGTTGCAGAACTGGTTGGGGAACCCCCGGTACCCCCACATCTGCTGTCACGAGTGTTGGGGGGTAAAGGAGCGCACAGGTGTGTTGCTGTGCATAGGTGCCCTCGAGCTGCACAAAGCCGGGCAGGCCTTCACGGCAGTGGTCGGGCTGCTGCCTACCACGCAGGGCCTGTTTGCAGATCTCAGGGCCTCCTGCAGCCCCTGTGAGCGTGCGGCTTTCAGCTGACCCTTACATTAGAGGGTGCTAATACTGGTGTTTTCTCCTTTTTTTAGAAAAATATTTATCTATTTGAAAGAGGGAGAGAGAGTACATGGTGGGGAGGGCCAGAGGGAAAAAGATGGGGGGCTTGATCTCTTGACCCTGAGATCATGACCTGAGCCGAAACCAAGGGTCAGATGCTTAATTGACTCTGACATCCAGGTGCCCCAGTGTTTTCTCTTGAATGAGTTAATCTTGTCCTCATTGGAAAGTGTAGGCTAGAAAATACAGAGGAAATTGCTAATAAAAAAAAAAAAAAGGGGAGGGCTCCATAATTCTGTTCTAGTCAAGAGTGCCTAAAGAACCTGCATAGAGGGCACCTGGGTGGCTCAGTTGGTTAAGCGACTGCCTTCGGCTCAGGTCATGATCCCAGAGACCTGGGATCAAGCCCCACATGGGGCTCTCTGCTCAGCGGGAAGCCTGCTTCTCCCTCTCTCACTCCCCCTGCTTGTGTTCCCTCTCTGGCTGTGTTTCTCTCTGTCAAATAAATAAAATCGTAAAAAAAAAAAAAAAAAAGAAAAAGAACCTGCATAGAATTGCTCAAAGATTATTCTGTGGCCCTGGCGACTGGGGATCTGCATGGTCCCAGTTAAATCTAATGCCAGAGAGAATGCATCTTCTGTGCAGACGGCAGAGCCCATAGGAGAAGAGAGAAGCTGATCGGGGTGTGGCCAGTCTCTTCTTACTAACTGGCCAAACTTAAGTCCCTGCTTTCCTGGAGTGACTTAAGGAATGTGGGGGACGACTCTGTGCCAGTTCCTCCATGTGAAAACATGAGGAATAGTAAGACCTCCCACCCTCATAACCAGGAGGCGGGAAGAACTAGAACACAGGAATCCTGGGCATACGGGCTTCTCCGTCCGGGTCCCCTTTCCCCAGCTTTGTGCCTCGTCTGTTTGTCAGCCTCCCTCGTAGTTAATGTTTGAGTTCTTTTTTTTTTTTTAAAGAATATTTTATTTATTTATTTAACAGAGAAATAGCAAGAGGAGAAACACAAGCAGGGGGAGTGAGAGAGGGCGAAGCTGGTTTCCTGCTGAGCAGGGAGCCCGATGTGGGGTTTGGTCCCAGGACTCCGGGATCATGACCTGAGCTGAAGGCAGATGCTTAAAGACTGAGCCCCCCCCCCAGGCGCCCCAACATGTGAGTTTTGAAATATATTCCAGCACATCACAGGGTAGTCTGTTGAGACCCAGCTCTCTCAGGGGGTGGGGATATGCACATAGATACATTATATATGATGGTAATAAAGCATACCAATATAAATGTTGAAACATAATTTACAAATAGACAACGTTCTTTGTTATAAATTTCATATAGCTACATGATTTTCAGATTGGTTACAAATCCAAGAATTTAGAATAATAAAGCAGTTTGGGGGTGCCTGGGTGGCTCAGTTGGATAAGCCACAGCCTTCGGCTCAGGTCATGATCCCAGAGTCCCAGGATCGAGCCCTACATCAGGCTCCCTGCTCTGTAGGGTGTCTGCTTCTCCCCCTGACTTTCTGCGCTCTTCACTCTCTCTCTCAAATAAATAAATAAAATATTTTTTTTTTAAAAAAAGCAGTTTATAGTTGCAGTTCAATTAAAATTTAACAAAATCCAACTATGAGTCAGTGCTTGCTTGTGATGCAATTTAGCCAAGTGGCTGCCATCACTGAATGAATACAGACTCTCTGTAATGTTATTTGATGCTTATTTCTATAAGCAAGCGAGCAGTGCCACAGTGAAGACTAATTGAAATTAGCTTATTGACCTAAAGGACTGATTCGTGGATTTGGAGGACAATTTTCTGCTGCTAGGAAAATGCTTTCCCAACTTCTGTGGTCTTTATGTCAGGACCATAGGTGTGACACATGTGAGTTTCATTTGCAATATTAACCTGTCCTCTACCACCTAAGTCCAGACCAGGGGTTGTCAGCCTCTTTCTATAAAAGGCCAGACAGTAACTATTTCAGGCTGGTCAGCCACTGTGCCATTCTATCTGCAAAGGAGCCTATGACCAAATCTGTGAGAATGACCACGGTGTCTTCCCCTGGAATTTACAAAAATACGCCTCAGGCTGGAATTGATCCGAGGGTCATTGTTTGTCAGTCCCTGGTCTAGAAAACAAAACTGAAAACAAATAAAGCCCTGATTTAGAGGATTGGCCAATGTTTCTCGTTAAAAATACTCCCATGGTGCCAGGTTTTAAACTCCCAATGTAATGTCACTTAACATAGGGTTTGGAAGGGGTTGTGCCCTAGAAAAAGGCAGGGAAGTAAGGACTGGAGTATTTTCATTTCAAATGCAATGAAGTTGGTGTAATTTAGTTTTGTCATGACTGTTTTGGACAGCAAACTTGCAGAATTCCTGAATTTAACAACTGGCCATTACCAGCTTGTGCAAGCTAGCTCTAGCTCATTGCTCTAAGACAACGGATGCTTTTCACAGATTCAAACTCTAATCCTCAAAACTGAGAGAAGCCCTGACCCCATCACACATTTGCAGAAACTGAGGCACAGTAATGAACTGACACCTTCTCTTGGAATGTGCTTCAAAAATGGCAATCTGACTTGCTAACCTAACCCTGCTCTTAACTTTTATGCTCTCTTGTATCCCAGGGTAGGTACTACCTAGCTGAGACCCACTTGTGCAGGTCGAGGGGGCAGGATGCGAGTAAGGAGTGCTTGGTGGGCTAGTGCACACATCTATTACACTTAAAAGTGGTTATACTATTTCATGGCTTTTCTATACCTCGTGCACCTGTCCTATCTCTGCCTTCTAGCTATAGGTCTCCTCACTACCCATCACTCTACCGGTGACCTTGCACACCACGGTTGTGGTAACGCTTTACCCAGTCTCCTTTCCCAAAGCCATCTCAGTTCTAGGCACTCGGCATGTAATTGATTGACTACCCTACTTAACCGTCGAAGAGGGATGTGAATCCAAAGTTGCAGGTCTGTGTTCAAATGTAAGTGTTGCCACTTAGATATCTAACTTCTGAAAGGCAGTGGATAGCTCCCTTACCAGCTGGTTGTGAGGGTCACGTGAGCTCGTATGACAGATAAGGGGCTGGAACGGGAGTAGGCATGATGGGACTCCTCATGTGAATGAGGTATGCAGGCTTGTTAGGGACCAGGCTTTGCTTCCCTTCAAGCGTCTCCCTTCCATCCTTGACCCAAAACGTTAAGACCATGCATGAATGTATTTGAATATCCTTTCTTGTTCCTTGCCTCCCCACACAGTCTGCTCAGCAAATGTGGACCTATCCTCGGGGAACTGGTATTGGCTGCCTCGTGACTGAAGTGCTATCCTGTCCTAAAGACTAGACTCCCTGGCCCAGACACCCAGGCCCTCTACACAATGCCAGCATTATACAGCATCTTCTCAACTGGCCGAGGAGAGTGCTCTACTGGGTAGAGAGTGGGAAACACTTGAAAGGTATGACCTTCAATGGCAAAACCAGACAGCAAGGCTGGACGGGCACCTGGATGGCAGACACCCACATGGCCTCAGACCTTGGCTCCTCTAGCATTCTCTGGACAGCCAAGGGGTCCGGTAAGTGCTATGTAGAGCAGCATGGTTGGAAGAAGCTGGGGAGTGGTGGTGCTAAGGCTTGTTCCAGCACGAAGATTGCAGGCATTCCTAGAGCTAGCTAGATCTAGGCGTGAATTCTGGTTCTCATGGTTACAGCCTGGGCATGAGTCCCCTCAGCTCAAACTTGGTTTGCTTGGTAAGCCTAGATTTCGGACTTGAAAGGTAGAAAACTGCAGAGCTAACATACTTAGTCGCTTTTTGTTCGGAATGGGTTTCTGTCTCCGTGAGCAGACGTAACAGACCCAAACCTGCATTGCAAATGAAGCAAAAGTGTTGTAGCTACGCTGGGTACCAGATATGACTTTTGCCTGGCCGCCGACTCCGACGTTCTTCTCCGCCAGGAGCCACCTCCGACGGCTGGTGGCCGCGTGCGGGCGACCGAGTACGTTAACACACTGCCCAGAAGACAGGAAAGCCACGCCTGATGCTTCCATGTGGTGGATCTCAAGTTTCTGGAGCTTTACACACTTCCTGGGACTATCTTTAACTACATAACTAAAACCTACAAAGCCCGATAGGAAGAATGGGGCTCGTTGACTCTCAGTCGAGGGCTGCGCATGCCCCGCCCCCCTTCACAGGTTACTCTGCTGGCTTATCAGCACTTGGCTTTTCCTTAGGCTTGCAAAGTCTACTTCTCCTCAAAAATAGAACATACACTTTGAACAAGACCCGGAGTGACTGCATTATAATAGCAGCCCAAAGGCCCTACCTGGCGACCGTGCACAGGGGAGCCCTTCGCTGTGTCCAAAGAGCCGGACATGAGGACAGTGATCATCCTGGCAGAGAACCAGCAAGTTCCAGGCGAGTCTTACTCTGTGTATTTATAAGAGAGAGAGAGAGAGAGAGGGAGAGGGAAAGGGCAAGCTGGGTCAGGGGCAGAGAGAGAATCCTCAAGCAGGTCCCCACAGAATGCAGAGCCTGACACTGCTCGATCTCAGGGGCTCGATCCCAGGACCTGGGATCATGACCTGAGCTGAAATCCAGAGTCAGATGCTTTACCGACTGAGCCACCCAGATGCCTGAGGATAGTGTTTAATTTACACTGATGTGTGTGGTAGTAGTGGGGGAAATAATTGCGTGTTGAGGTTAAATCTAGGTTCTTGCATCCAGAATCTTTTCTCTCTGGAAAAAACTTAGGAACAACATCTAGCTGTCAGAGCTAAACTGTCTTTAGGATGGCCATGTGTGTATTGGATGTAAGAACAAGGTGGAGCAAAACTTAGGACTGAAAGCTGATCCAGACTGGGTACCCTCTATCTGTTTTTCTCACTTTTTCGATACCTTCAACCAGGACTGGGTTACTGTGGTCCTCAGGAAACTGGCCATCATTTCTGAGGCATCTAATGGCCTTGACTGTGACCAGTGAAGTCCGAGTTGCACATCTTCCCACAGAACCAGCCTGCTGTCTAGCCCCGGACACATCAGCGGCTTCCCTGGTTATCTTCCAGGTCCGGGAACTGCTGTGTTCCTTGACTGCTTATAACAGGCGGGATATTTTATCCCCAAGTGATGACTTATGGTGCGCATAAGATTTCCGGGGAAACTCTCTTATACTTCACAATTTCACTTAAGGAATAGACCAAGTTTGAGGAAAAAGATAATTGGGCTAGAAATCAGTGTTTCGAGCTGACTTTTACCCACAGGTATTGGTCTGAAACTGGAGGAGAACCTCAAACAGAACAAGCGGGGATGGATGGTAGCAGCAACAAAGTCCTCGTCGGTCAAGGTCTTGGCTGGCCAAGCAGCCTGGCTCTCGACCGGTCGCACGGGAAGGTATTCTCGTCTGATGACAAACTTCCCTGCATCGGCTCTGCCAACCTCGATGGTACGGGGTTCGGGTGATTATTCCGCGGTACCAGGCTGGATGAGATGTCTTCTGCCTCGTACAGAGCTCATCCCAGGAACCCCAGGATCCCCAGGGATGTTGCAGCTAACACACATCAGGAGCCCCTTTTCAGTTGCTGTGTTTGAAGATGAAGTCTTCTGGTCTGAGATGAAGATGAGAACAGGACAGCACAAGAAGAAGATGAGAGGCAAGAACGGGCTGTCCTCATCACGCGTGCCCAACGGCCTCATGGATTCAAGGTTCCCGGTGTACTCTTCAAAAATATCTCCCTAATTCTCCCAGAAAAGGCTACGTGTATGAGATTCCCAAGTAAAAACTGTAGTTACCTCCTTCCTTGGAATGTTCTTTTTAAAATTTTTTAAAAAAATTTTAAGTAATCGGGGGCACCTGGGTGGCTCAGTTGGTTAAGCAGCTGCCTTCGGCTCAGGTCATGATCCCGGAGACCCGGGATCGAGCCCCACATCGGGCTCCCTGCTCGGCAGGAAGCCTGCTTCTCCCTCTCTCACTTCACTTGCTTGTGTTCCCTCTCTGGCTGTGTTTCTGTCAAATAAATAAATAAAATCTTAAAAAAAAAAATTAAGTAATCTCTACAGCCATGTGGGCCTCAAATTCATGACCCTAAGGTCAAGAGTCGCATGCTCTACTGACCAAGCCAGCCAGCCTCTCTCCCCCTTGGAATATTCTGCACATACAACTTAAATTTTAGTATTCACTGGGTCCTGGGACCTGTCATGACCAAAGGGAAGTGGCTAGGAAATGAAGGCCACGCCTTGAGAACTAGTACGGCAGGGCACAGGTTAGGGAGCTGAGAGTGTGGTTCGGCTAGTGTAGTTTTCCAAGCCTTTTGCTGGTGAGGCAGAATAATTCTAAATCCAAGCAGCTCAGCCGGGTTCGAGCCTGGTGAAGGGGAAGCACATTTCATGAGGGAACTTTTCTTAAGTCACAGGAGATACCAAGAAACAAGTCAGTTCTAACTTCTACCATATAAAGGATTTATCAATGTGGTCACTTTAAAATGTCAAATGGGATTCAGGTGATACCATCCACCTAATTTTCTTCCCATAGATCTATATGAAAAATCTAGAAGTTTTACTAGGACAACATAGGATACTTCCCTTTCCCAGTGTGAACCAGCTTGCATCCCTGAACTAGCTAGTCCAGGAAAAGGCTCTCTACCTTTCAGACTTGGATAATGGTGATATCAGGCTACTGAGGCTCAAAGAATCTGTAAAGCTGTCTTGGAGGAAAATCATAACTGTGGAGGGAATAGTGATGGACCTTGCCGTGGACTGGTTGAGTGGAAACGTATATTGGATTGACTGTGAGGATCCTCACATCAGCGTAGCTTCCTCAAAAGGCCAGTATCCCAGTGTCCTGGTCAGTGAGAATCCCTACCGCCCCACCTCTGCCGTGCTCCACCCACCCTCTGCAGACTTGTGCTTTGCGGAGCTGGGTCCCCAAGATGATGGGAGGCGTGCGCCCAGCACTGAATGTGCCTCCAGGGACGGCAGCAGGAGGAAGGTGCTGCGGCAGAAATCCCAGGTCCCTGACGGCCTGACCTTTTTGGATCCGGGAACCCGAGTTTACTGGGCTGATACTGGTAAGCAATGATAATACACCCTAACCGTGAGTCGGAAGGACTTTGGCCAGAGTGAAATAATGATGTTCTGCTTTCTGGTCTTCAGCCATGACTCCGAACAGCTTTGAGGCCTCAGTTTCCATACTGGGCACCACCTTCCACACAAACCCGGCGACTCCCCATTCTGAGTAGAAGGTGATAGCCCAGAGTCATGCAGCTGTCCCTTTGTGAAGGAATAACATCGAGAACTTCACAGGTGTGCAGGAGCAAATCTCTGGTGTAGCGCTGTTCAAGTAGAGCGAATGAAGAACTGTCCTTTGGACAACACAGGGTAGACAGTGTCCTGGAGGGCAGGCAAGACAAGACGCAGAGAGCTACAGGATGGACTAGAGCCGGGCAGGCTAAGTGAAGTTAGCCTGAACCTTTCTTTCCAGGGTGAGGCCTCAGAGGGAGTATTTAACAAGATGGCTCTAGGTGCAGAGTAGACGGCAGAGGCTTCGGGGCCTTACCCTCTTCACATTTGGCCAAGGCATGATGTTCTGGGTGACAACTGACAGGGGTAGGTCTTATCCAATACCTCATTGTCTTTGTGATCTGAGTTTACTCCTTTTACTCCTGGGTCTCTAAAGCACAATCTGCTAATGCCTAGCACTGATCTTTGGCAAGGTCTTCTGGAAGACTAATTAAGCAACTTTCCTAATCTAACATGTATGTGTAACAGGGATTCTATGACTTGGGGAAGCTTTGACTTATTTGGTCATTCTTTATATATGAAGATGCTTAATCCTGTCCTGCCTCCGAGATTTCTGGTTTTCATCTGAGGCTCTCTGCTTTAGAGGACACTGTGATACAGTCCCGAGAGCACTGGGCCAGGAATTGGAACCAGGTAGTGTAACTGCTCTGCCAGTTAGTAGCTAGAATACCTTGCCCGTACAATGAGTACCTGTCTCACTTGACTCAGCACACACGAAGGTACGAGGTGATCTACTGGAATATTCTGTACTTGCAAGGTATTACTAGTATTTAAAGAGATATTCCTAAACAACAGTGTTTTCGTATGTTGTTTCTGGCTAGAGTCTAGATTTAGTTAAACTGGAAAATGCTATTTAAAATCTCTCTCTTTAATATTTCCGAATGCTGGGGCGCCTGGGTGGCTCAGTTGGTTAAGCAACTGCCTTTGGCTCAGGTCATGATCCTGGAGACCCAGGATCGAGCCCCACATCGGGCTTCCTGCTTCGTCGCGAAGCCTGCTTCTCCCTCTCTCACTCCCCCTGCTTGTGTTCCCTCTCTAGCTGTGTTTCTCTCTGTCAAATAAATAAATAAAATCTTTAAAAAAAAATTCCGAATGCTGGTCCCTTGACCAATTGGGCTGGCCACATCACAATTACAAGAACAAGTTGGCCACATCCTACCCCTCAGAGGTGCTAATTTATTCGCTATGAGGTGAGACCTGTGCTATCTGTTTAAGATAAGTGACACTTATTGCAGAAAGCCATTTTCAGGTATGTTTAAAATCATTACCCATCACTTGCATGAACTACATTTAAGTGTCTCATACCCTAATTACCTATCTTTATATTTCTGGACATATATGAATGCTCAACGTAACTTACACTTGACTTTATTTCGGAAGAAAACATAGAACAATTTTTATTTGTCTCGAAATTTCTTCCCAGAAAAAAAAAAATTAGAAGAACTCGGGTCTTTTCTGTAAAACTCTTATTCAACTAGAGTTTATGCAGATGGGTGATGGTTTTCATAGTGAGCAATTTTCATTGCACAGGAAGTTGACTTAAAATTAAAATTTGCTTTTCTTAAAATAATTTTAAACTTTGCTTTTCTTAATGATTGTTCATTGGCTTTTGGTTCAGCGTAAATCACTAAAGTTTGGTACAGCAAGGCAAAACTTTCAGAAAACCAGTGGTTTCAAATAGACCAGAAGATTGTGGATTTAAAAGTTTATAGTAAACTTAGTCAACAGGGTAAGCAACTTTGCAATGATTACAGCACTGAAGCCTGTTGAATTTCTCCTTGAAGGAGATCCTCTGTCCCACCATATCTCCTTGAAATGGCTTTGTGTTTCCCACTGAATTACTTCTTTGGCAAGTTCTTACAGATCTGCATGACTCTCCTGTCTTTATGCAGTTATATACTGTATAGTTCTGGTATATAACTAGCCCTGTTACTTTTCTAGGAGACAAAATAGTGGTATATATATATTGGACTGGAGTTTAATATAATTTTAAGTTCTCTTGTAGGTGGAATTTTACAACTGTGGTATAATTGAAATTATCTTTTGGCTCTGCAGTGGAACTGGTCTTTATTCTACTTATTGTCACTTATATCTACTTGTGATGTTAACTCATCCTTGAAATTGCAACTTGGGGGTGCTCAGATGTGCTTCCCAGTGTTTGAGTCGAGTGATGACGGGCTTAGTTAAAGTAGTAATAGACACAGTCTTTTCCTAGTCGAGATAAACACCAACAGCGTGAGCTCAAATGGTCAACCACATCTACCATTAGCAGGGATAGGAGTATAATGGTCTTCAGTGCCATGTGCGCTGAGTATATTGGTCTTGAGTGAGTGCTGTCCCATTGCTTTGTTTTGGAAAGCTAAACTTTGTAAACTACTGTTAGTCAAGCTTAAACTTCTGAAGTCTTGCCTTTGCAGAGAGAACCTTCATAGAATTCTTCAGTGTGATTAATGGTTATCCAAGTGATGATAATCTGTGGCTTAGTTCTGAGATGCAGAAGGAGGGTCCTTGCCACTCCTGAGGTAGGTTTTATCTGCACTGTATACATACCTATTCCACCATTCCTGGAATATCTCAAAATAAGACCTTACTGGAAGTTAAAGCTTGAGATCTGTGCCTTGCAGCACAGTTGGCCCTAAGTGGCTGACTTATTACTCAGATATTTGGGGAAAATAGATGCCACAGTCTTCATGTTTTCATCTGAAGAGAGCTTTATTTCTGAGATTTTTTAAAAAAGATTTTATTTATTTATTTGACAGAGAGAATCACAGCTAGAGAGGGAACACAAGCAGAGAGACTGAAAGAGGGAGAGGCAGGCTTCCCGCTGAGCAGGAAGCCCGATGTGGGGCTCGATTCCAGGTCTCCAGGATCATGACCTGAGCCGAAGGCAGTCGCTTAACTAACTGAGCCACCCAGGCACCTCTGTTTCTGAGATGTTTTGATGTTGGGTGCTTGGTGTGAGGGGAAAGGAGAACTCACAGTGGGGTCTTGGATGAGCCAGAGTTCAGCTCAGTTTTTATTAACCTGGTCCCTTGTCTGAACTCCCAGCCGTCTAAAGCCATCTTTACCCATGAAGAAGCATAGCTGATCACTTGGTGCCTGATTGACCAAACGGGGTTAAGCCACTTGGGTCCTGTAACTCTGATGTGTATTTGTAGAAGGGTTTCAGAGGACCCGTATGAAACCGTCTAAATCAACGTGGGGCTTTCTTGGGGCGTAGGATCCATAGGTAGTAACAGCTGCTCAAAAGACAATGGAGAGAGGAGCCATATGTGTTTACCAAACCCTGAAACCCTGAAGGAGTGACTTGTAAGTATCCCAGTGGGCACTACTTGGCTAACGTAAGCAAGTGTGTCAGAGTTGTCCCTGCCTTGAGCCGTCCCAGTCCTGCAAGGATGGTCACAAGTGCATTTCCATGGAGCAAGGTTGTGATGGTCATGCTGACTGGATGGATGGATCTGACGTGATGAGCTGTGAGTCCTCTCTGGGACCCCACTGTTCGTCACCACACATGACATATTTTGAATATCTAATAAACTAATTCTTACTATCTCAGTCTAATTCTTAATGTCCAGTTCTGTAGTATCCCTGAAGCTTTTGTCCTCTCAATCACTGCCTTTTATTACTGGTACTTTTAAACTGAGCAATGTACAACTTCTAACTATGGACAATTGGGTATAGATTGCATGGACACCTTCTGGAAAGCTGATGTGCCTTATGATTCACTTTTAGTATGGGCGAATGACAGCTCCAAAGGGCTCGAGAGCTTGTACGTTGTCTGAAACAGCACTTATTTAACTAGATTTGATTCTGTCCATTGAAATTGATCACATAGTGAGCCTAGTCCCGGAGGAGGAGGTGGGATAAATGATTAACCTGTCTTAGTTTGGTTCCCACCTTTTAATGTGGCAATACCACTTTCTGCCTCAAAGAGTTACAGAATACAAGAGCATGTGAGTAGAGCCACCGTATCAGTGCATACCATTGTCAGGCTACTTCTTCAATGACAGCTAGAAGATTTTGTCAGAGATCCTGCTTCCAGTTACTGCCTTCATGAAAGGTGTTGTCATGGCCAGTCCCCTGAGCAACTGTGATATCTAATTCTGTGGGAGTCACTAGCCTCATGTTCTACACCCCTCCAGTGGTCGCCATGTCATGGGAGCCATAGAATTGAAGGAACAGTGGGCTCAGCACTGAAACTTGTCATAACTAGTAAGAGAACAAACTAGAAAAGGAGTTTTAGAATGAAGAGTTCTTACTGCCTTCTCAATTTCAATCCTCATCTTCGTCAAAGCTGAGGAAGTTGTTCCTCCTAATGAATTCATCTTAAATAGGAAAGGTAATAGATTTTGATTCCCGAAGTTGATTCTGTGGTCTCATGAATGGGGGTGGTTTTCTCAAAAACCTCATGTTACGATTCTAGGAGGCAGGTCAGTGATCAAGAATTGGATTGCCTTCCCCATCTGGTATGAGAACTAAACCGGAAGCCCAGTAACCTACCCTCACTTGCTCTCCCATCCTGATGACCAGGAACTGGCTCTACTCCACACTAAGTATCTCATGCTGATTTGTACATGGAATGATGCTTGTGCCAACAACGATGGAGGACAGCGTGAAATGCCTTCCAGGCAAACCTAACTTTCAGATTGTTGTTAGAAGCACCCTGTTGCCACCTCCCTCCTGCCCACCACTGCCACCAAATCTGGTCCAAGATTTGCAGCTTGTAGATCTTGTGAAACCAACAGTTTACTTGGACAACAAAAACAAAAATTTTTTAAATCATATTTACAGATAAATAGACATCTTAAAAATCTTTCTAGATATTTACCGCTTAGATCTACCATACTGTTCTTTATAGAATAAAACCTTTTTGTAATTGAGAGGATCTGCCTTGGCTAAAACTGGGCATACCATCCTTTAAAAGTTGATTGGTACAGATAGACTGGTCCTGAAACCAGACAGTTTAAGTGCCTTGGGATATGCAGCTTTTTATATGCTTTTAATAGTTTTTTTTGGTTGGCCAAAAAGTAATGGTAATGATTTGATGAATTTGTAAATTCAAACTTACCTGGTTAAGTCTTCTAGAATTTTGTTCTTCTGAAATCCTTTCTGACAAATACATGTATATACCCACACTCACACCTGTTTTTGTAGGTACGTATCCAGAGAAAACCCATTCAGCACCAACATCTAAACATCCAGAGGCTGCAAAAAGGTTGACTTCAAGAGCTTCCCTACCTCTCCAAGCTCCCAATTCCACCAAGGCTAGATATCCAGGTCTAGGAGAGATGAGTTACCCTGTCAGAAAAACACTAATCCTTCCAATTTTTGCCAAAGAAAGTAAGACCTCAGAAACCAAGGAAAAAGGCGAGCTTGTTCAGCCCGAGGACTCACAGAGGGCAAAACATCTGCCCTGTAGCAGGATTTCTGTGGCGGGAGGGATGTGTGTACAATGGTAGGAGAGCTGATGAAGTCCTACTGTCTGATGGAATACGGAGGAGAGTTCTGTGAGGAGCCGGCATGTGGACCTGCCCAGGCTACATTGCCCTGGGCTTAACCACTGTCTTACCAGTTGCTCTAGTCGCTGAGCGCTTGTCGATTTCAGAAGAGAACACGAATTCAAAAGGTGAGCAGCTCTTAATGTCCTCGTGGGAGAGTGCATTCCAAAGAAGGCTTATAGGATTAGTGGGGTTAGAGGTATGACTCTTCCTCTGAGAACTTGTCCTCTGATGGAGGATTTCGGGGATGAAACAGCCTTCACTTGTTAGATGGCCCGGAGAGACAACAGAGGCCACCACTTCGGGACCTGAGGCAAGTGACATTGTAAGGGATGGGAGGCGCTCATGCGGGCAGGGTCTGCCTCAGCAGCCCTGGCGCAGTCTCAGGGATGAAGTGATGAGATTCTTTACCAAGAGGCAGAGGGTGTGCCGGGGACTGGAGGAAAAATTCACAGATGGGTCAGGGTTGCTGTAACGAATTGCCAGGGCTGCTGTAACGAATACCACAATCTGGGTGTCTTTTTTTTTTTTTTTAAGATTTTATTTATGTATTTGACACAGAGAGAGATCACCAATAGGCAGAGAGGCAGGCAGAGGAAGAGAGGGAAGCAGGCTCCCCGCTGAGCAGAGAGCCCAATGTAGGGCTCAGTCCCAGGACCCTGAAATGATGACCTGAGCTGAAAGCAGAGGTTTAACCCTCTGAGCCACCCAGGCGCCCTGGGTGTCTTGAAGAACAGATTTATTGTCTTTGTTCTGGAGGCTGGAAGTCTGAGAGCAGCGTGTCTGTGGGATAGGTTTCTCCATGAAATGTAAGTGCAGACCTCCCTGGCCTTCCCTCTGTGCATGTCTGTGTCCTAATCTCTTATGAGGACACCAGGAGTATGGATTAGGGCCCAAACTGATGAGCTCATTTGAACATAATTACCTCTTTAAAGAGTCTATCTCCAAAAACGGTTACACTCTGAAGTTCTAGGGAGCAGGACTTCAGCATGCTAATTTGGAGAGGATACAACTTAGTTCATAGCAGGAGGTGAAATGAACTCAGGAAAGATTTAAATCAAACACGTCAAGTTTTGCCCAAGACCGAGAGAGATAAAAGAAACAAAAGAATAACAAAATGCTGGCTTAGAGTAGGAATGATGGCTAAATTAGCTTTAGTATAAGAACTGAAGAGGCTAATTAAGCTACTCATGCTGGTTAGGGTCCACTTATATGCAGGGAAGGGACATTAAGCAGCTTATATATCAAGAAAGACAGAGATAAGGAAAGTTTGAAAAGTTATGTCTCTGTCCAGCACTCACAGACTGAAGAAAAAGCCAGGAGAGAGAAATGGTGTGTCATTGCCCAAGGTAACACTGGCTGGTAGACCTACTAACATTAAGACTGAAATTCTGATGGTCACCTCAGGGCCTTCTACCACATTCATCTGCTTTCTTAGCTCACCTGCCTCCAAACACCACTAGCCACTGACTTGTCCTTGGATTCCCATCTTCTTGACCCCAATTAGTAGAGTCCTCCAATTGAGAAGATGTATTATTTTGGAAGATAAGTGAATGCCTGTAACAAATCATAACTGACTCAAGTATCACCCATTCTAGGTCATTCAGTTCATTCAAAAGACAAAACAGAGCATAATTCCCACAACAGTAGCCTTTGATAGGGAGAGTCAGCCCCTCTAGCCATTGGCTCATCCCAGCTTCAACCTTAAGGAACAACTCTTTTGACTCTGTTTCTTTCAGTCGTAGAAATAGTGCAGCAGCATCAAGAAATTCAACCAGCCATAAAGAAAATGGCCAAGAAGAGGAGAATCTAATGAATAGTGAGACTTTTGTTAATGTCTATGATGAGCAGGTATGCCTGGGAAGTGTCTTTGAGGAGAACAGATTGTGAGATACAGCTAAAGAAAGCCCCTCCTGAAAAACCCGAGCTGGGCGAAAGTAGGCAGTGTTAAGTTACAGAGCTTTTTGTGATTTGTGAATGATACTATTATGTGTATCAAACCAATGTTCAGTAACTTGTTTATCTTTAGACTCTCTTCAATCTCTACTTCAAAGCAAAGTGAAATGTGCATGAAATAGTAATCAAGACATTCAGTTTTGGTGAACTTCCACGAGGGGCTCAGTCCTATGGTGGGGTGGGATGTCATTAGGGTTAGTTGGAGTTACCCCTAAAATTATGTCTGCCTGGGATCTCGCCTAACCTCTCAGTCACTCAACCACCTCTGTGTTTTGCTTTGCTTTAATGTAGTGTGTATTTAGGGGTGCCTTGATCAGTCAGTAAAGCATGTGACTCCTGATCTCAGGGTCGTAAGTTCAAGGCCCACATTGGGCATCGAGCTTACTTTATAAAATAAATAAATAAATATAGATAGATAGATAGATAGATAGATATTTGTACCCTATACTATAAATATATAAAGGGTATAAAGGGGCACATCTGGCTAGCTCAGTTAGTGGAGCATGTGACTCTTGATCTAGAGTGTGTGAATTCATGCCCCATGTTGGTTGTAGAGATTACTTAAAAATCTTTAAAAACAGGGGTGCCTGGGTGGCTCAGAGGGTTAAGCCTCTGCCTTCAGCTCAGGTCATGATCCTGGGGTCCTGGGATCGAGGCCTGCATAAGGCTGTCTGCTCAGGGGGAAGTCTATTTTCCCCTCTCTCTCTGCCTACTTTGGATCTCTCTCTCTGTGTCGAATAAATAAATAAAATCTTTAAAAAACGATTTAAAAAAATCTTTAAAAACAAAACTAAACTAAAAAAACTGTCATAGTGCATATTCTGGAACTTCAAGTCTCTTTTCCTACAGGAACTGTTAACTTTACAAAGTGACTAACCTGATAAAAAAGGAGCTGAAACATGTCAATAAAAATTGTTTAGACATTGCATCATGTACTGTTTTAACGACTGTGACTTACTGTAACTATGTACAAAAATGGTAAGTTATTAAAATAACTGCTTTTTAGGGGCACCTGGGTGGCTCAGTTGGTTGAACGACTGCCTTCGCCTCGGGTCATGATCCTGGAGACCCGGGATCCAGCCCCACATCGGGCTCCCTGCTCAGTGGGAAGCCTGCTTCTCCCTCTCTCACTCCCCCTGCTTGTGTTCCCTCTCTCGCTGTGTTTCTCTCTGTCAAATAAATAAATAAAATATTTTTTTAAAAAACTGCTTTTTAAATTGGAGGAGGTCATCTGGTTTTGTTGGTGGGTGTTGGAGGGCTATAGTCACAGGCAGGCTCCGATTTCAGCACAAGCTCCATGTGATTTAGGTGAGGGTTCGTGTGCAGAGAGCATCTAATCCCAGCAGGCCTGGCCCAGTGCCACTCAGAGAGGTTCTGGATTTGAATGTCGGCTCTGTCACTAACTTTGAGGTGTACCTAATTGCTCTGAACTGGCTTCTTCGTCTTACAAACGGGAATGATCTCTCTTAAATCTTTACCTCTCGGGTAAAGGTCCAGTCTGCACTGTAGCGAATGTCCAAGTATTAGCTTTTTATCACTTCCTCTCAGATGTTTCACTACAAAGTTAGTACACCCTTTTGTAAAAAAATTATAAAACTGTCTTTCTTATGCTCTCATTTGATTCTAAAAGTAAGTAGAGGGGACCCTTAAACAACACAGGTTTGAGCTATGTGGATCCCCTTACGTGCAGGTTGTTTCAATCGGTATGTAGGATACTGGGAACGTATTTTCTCATAATTTTCTTAGTAACATTTTCTTTTCTCTACCTTTACTGTCAGAATACAACATATAAGACATATAACACACAAAATATGTGATGATCGACTGTTATGGGTAAGGCTTCTGGTTAACAGTAGGCTGTTAAGGTTTGGGGGAGTCACATTATATGTGGATTCCCTACTACAGTGGGGGTGCCCCAACTGGTCTGCCCAAGGATCAACCGTACAGGTGAATTTACTTTACTGATGTAGAAACTCAGTGATTTGTCTAAGACTTGAAGTAAAGGGAATAGACACCGGGGACCCCAAAAAGCGTTACAGGTGTGGACTGAGGTTCATCTTAGTGAACTCTTGCCTGCTGGGGAAACCCGCAGATGCTACTTAGACCCTAGATTCCCTTTGACCCTCCAGAAGACATCTTCCTTCACACTCTATGTAAGGAATCTAGGGCACTGAATCTATGACGGGGGACGGCTAACAACAAGAATGTTGTCTAAAATTCAATAGCAACCTCAGGCAAATCACCTAATCATGAGACTTCCCCCAATGATAACAAGATTAACAGAACCTACATCAGGCCAAGAATCCTCACATGATAATACAAAAATGCCTATGCACTGCTTAGTGCACAGTACCAGAGGCTGAGAACTTAAGTCCAAATTATAATCACGACTTGCCTTGAAAGTCTTTTCTTGCTCGGACTTTTCTCTAGGCTATTCGTAGTTAGTTTCTTGCAGGGCACGTTTGTGTAGGTTCCCAGGTGTAAAGAGAAGTCCTAAGCTTATTACTCTGGGTATGGTACATAAAATTGACTGTGCTTTGCAGTCAAGTACAAAAATTCCGAAGTACAGATCAACTTCACTGGAAAAACAAATGCCGGGGCTCTTCCCCTCCTGAGGCTGGGAGGCACCAGCAGGGCCATTCAGTTGCCTGGGGCACAAAGCTGTATTTGAGAGAAACCATTTCAGCACCGAAGCACCCCTAGGACCTCTCTCTGCCAGAGTGGCTCTTTGGTTTCTCTTGCCGCCTAACCCAAGAACCATCTCTGGCAAGGCTCTGCCTCCATCTGTGGAAAAGTGGGTAGAACTTTTTGAGCGAGAGTCTGGCTTGAAAACATGCACGAGTGACGTGCAACAGCATTATCATTGGGCACACCTGAGCTGTCGCCTTCACCTCCTTCAGACCCTAAGCCTCCAGCCGGCGTCCAAGACTAGAGTTCTGGCTAGTTCCCTCTGCCACCGACTTCCGACTTCCCTAGCCTGTGCACTGCAATGGTACCAGCCCGCCTTTTATTCCGCAGGCCCCGCCTCCTGGTTAGACCCCAGACATTCCACCATTTCTTCTTGGGTGGGGGGAGGGTGGCTGACTGCTGCCAAATCTCTGTGTCACATAAGCACCCCTCTTCCCTCTACCTCCTGCCCCCGCTTAGTTATGTCTTTACACATCTTTGGTCTCCTTATGAATGTGTGCCTAAGTATAATCCCATTTGAATCTAGTTTATTGCATCCTGTTATGGTTCCCCAATTCAGGAATTTACAAGAAACCTCTGAACCTCCTTTTCACTGCAAAGACTTAAGTATAAATGTTAAGTACCCATTCAAAAGATTAACAATCCCTAACCACCCCAGCCCTCAAAACTGGCTTTCATATGTCAGTTCCCTTAACCTACCAGTTTGGAGCAAAGGCATGTTAAGTATAAGAACCTTCTTGTGCAATGATATCAGTATAAGGTGTTAATTTCTTAATTTCTCTCCACCTAAATAGATGAAGCAATAAACCCCATAGCAGATGTTAAATTTGAATTTCTTTATAGAAACTCAACATCTGTGGGGCGCCTGGGTGGCTCAGTTGGTTGAGCAACTGCCTTCAGCTCAGGTTATCATCCCGGGGACCCCGGATCGAGCCCTGCATTGGGCTGCCTCCTCAGCGGGAAGCCTGCTTTTCCCTCTCTCACTCTCCCTGCTTGTGTCCCCTCTCTCACTGTGTTTCTCTGTGTCAAATAAATAAATAGACTCTTAAAAAAAAAAAAGAAACTCAAACACAACATCTGTAACCTGGTGGTAGGTTGGGTTTACTTCTGGAGTGACAAGGAGCTTTAGAAAGGGTCATAGGTTCATGCTTTAGGTTCAGAGAGCCTTATGCAAATGTGACCTTTTAGGTCTTTAGTTAGCAATTCAGTTAAACTCTTGATACTTACTCGCTTCAGGAAATAAATAGGGGAGAGATCATTGATGATGGGAGGGATGTGCCAGGTTTCTACTCTTAACTGCTGAAAGGCTTGTGAAATTCAGAGAAACCAGGAACTGGAACATGGAATTTGTTGCCGTCAGATCAGTTACTAGATTTATAGATCAGTCTGTTTTCTCAGCCTTATCTAATTCCTAACCTTCACTCTCAAGTGGTAAATTTGGAAAGGCTCTGGGAACCTCACGAGGGTTAATGAGCTTGGCTCCGCCCACCTGCCTGTCCCTCGGAAGGAGGAGGTGCTGGACAGCCCGGTGGGACCCAAGGGAGGGCGGTAGAGTTGTCTTTACTGCTTGTTTTAAGCCTCCTCTCCACAAACCAACACTGGCGAAGCAAGCCCCCTCCTCAGTGTTGTCTCCCATACATCCTCCACCCCAAAAACCTTGCCAGTATTTTCCTTGATTCGGGCACTGGTCCTTGTTTTCCCATGTTCAGCCCTGTGTAATGACGATTTGCTGGAGGGGATCATTTAACCCTGTGCAGTAAGGAACCAGAGGAATGTACGCAGAGGTCATTGGGAAGATTGGATGACAATTGCATACAAGTTTGTGGGTTTTTTTCCCCTCCTTCGCCCCTCACACAAGTTTTTATTTGAAGTCATAATGGGGTCTCTTATTTTGTTCCGCTCACATGGAGAAAATCTCATCCATGATGTTTTGGGACCAGAGGAGGCACCAGCTGTGTTGGCCTGGCCCTCGAAGGCTCATTATAACCAAGTTCACAAAGTTGCCCTGTGGCCCATCCCCCCACCCTCCATGCTCCCTCACCCCCTGTGGGCCCGTCGCCTTGGGCCACATATGATTCTCTGTACAAGACAAGCTGTGTATAAGCAGAAGAGGCACTTAGGGTACAAAAACAGATTTGAGAGGTAACTTGAACTTACTAAATTTCTAATGGGCCCCAAACAAGTCTTAGTACCCATTCGGGGACTGCAAATATACATAGGAACCATCCTACCCTTACCTTCAATTTAGAGGTAAAGTAGGAAGGACATCAAGACAATGACACACTTGAACATGTGAGCGATATGTTCTAATAGGACCCCTCGAAACTGTTGGAGGGAAGTAGCCATTTAGGGTGTGTGTGTGTGGGGGGTGATAACGTAGGCCTTGGCCAAGCCATGAATGGAATGTAAGCTGAGACCAGATGACACCCAAGGAAGGTCCTAAGGCTTGTAAAGACATGATTGACTGAGTCTGTGCCAGACTGTGGTCCCTCCTCAAGCTCTTAGCCTGACAGAGGGCAGAGGGCAAGACTTTCCCAGCCCCCAGGACACTGCCAGCTTCTTCCTGTCCTTAGCAGCCAGTTCTAGAGCCAAATAGGTGCTTCTCGACGGCTCTCCTCTTCATTGCACAGATCATTCAGCCAGTAGGGACACCTGGACAGCACCTCCTACGGCATCTGCAAAGGTCGAACAGCTCCGTGCTGAGAACTTCCACCCTCCATAGTGAAGGCGTGCTTCTAGATCAGAGCCAGACTGGCCCACAGGCAGAGCAGGAATCCTGTGGACAGTAGTGCCTGCTCTACTTTCACACATTCCTCAGTCCCTGCAGGCACAAGCTGAGTAATCATGAGAAGACTTCATCCATTAATTGGGTTTGTATGTGATCAGGACCATTAAGAACAGGTCGTGATGGCGCAAAGGGGGCAGGGACCAGCTTGAGGCAAGGCGGCAGTGCTGTTTCCCATCACTGTTTTCCCTGGGGAGGTTGCCTGGCTCATGGGTTCTCAGTTTCGGCCAAGTTCACGCCCACAGCAGTGGCTCCAGAGGCTCCCGCCAGGTCCAGGACCTTGAGTGTCAAAGCCATTGTCTCTCTGTGCGGCTGTGGCAGAGAAACTGTGTGCCCACAACAGATCCCAGGCTGCCACTCCCATGCGGTCTTGACTGTTTTTTATAGCAAAAGCCAGTGTGTATTTTTTTTTAAGGGAGTTTCGGTTTCATTACTGTTGCTAGGGCAAAAAACAGAGCTCTCATTTCTGACAACAAATCTTTAATCGGCAGAGGGGGTGTGTTCTGAATATAAGCCATAGGAGAATAACTGGGCAGGGAGGAAAAGTAAAAACATACAAAAAACACTACTTTTTTTTTTCCCCCAGGCCTCCCTGAGAAATATTTGGAAATATTATGCAGGCAAGATTCAGTACTTGCTAGGAACTCAGTATCTTTGTTATTGGCTAGGTCCTGACTTCCCAGACCCCTTCCCTACCTTTGGAGGTGTTCACTGAGAAAGCAGGGTTGCCTCTTCTCCATTTAGCTCTGTTTCCTGGAGCAAGTGCTCCATCAAGGCGGCAAGCTCTCAAAGGTCTGATTCTCTGTCGCCAGCTGGGGTTGCAATTTGAGTGAGGCATCCTCCCAGTGAAAGCCCTTCAGCCCCAAGTGGAGGGGGGGTGGTAGAGCACAACCATCACAGCTCCGCTCCCAAGGGGAGCTGGGAAGGAAATAAATTCCGGTCCTCCTCTCCAGACCTACACAATGAGAATTTGCATTTGAAAGAGATCTCCAGGTTATACGCCTGCACTTTAAGTTTTGGTCTCCAAAAGGTATAAAATGTAAGTGTGTCTGTACCGTGCCTTCCGCTGCTGTTGAGTAGCACGTGCTGTTCCTGAGTTCTGCAGCTCCCTGTTGTCGGTGCCCCTGAATTGGCTGCCACTGAACTCAAGTCAGTGAAAGGCACCCTTAAATCAACTGCTTACAATTAGAGCAGGTCCTGCATGAGACTTAGTCCCTTTCTTGGAATGCAGAGCTGCCTACCTGTGATTTTAGGCACCACTGTATATAAAAGAAAGGGATTTCTAGTCTCACTTCATGTTGGAAACCGGTGCTTCTAGTTTTTTCAACAATAGACTTGGCTTTGCCCAGAAAACAGCACAAACTTGAAAATACAGCAATCAGGGATTTAAGTGGGGCCCATCGGCTCCCTTTAGTAATCTTATGCTAGGAGGGGCAAAGATCTGAGTGCTAGATTTCAGAAACAGTGCCCAAGCACCTGGGGAATTGTCAGTAATGCTGAGTAAACTCCCCAAGTTTGTATTGGAGACAAAAAAGCTTCTGTGTGTGTACTGAAACTCTTGTGTTCAGCTTTTATTTATAAATAAGAGATACGGGCCCATGTTCTTTACCTAATGTGATCAACAGGTTCCTTTCTGTACCAAATACATGATTTATGGTCCTCTATGTCCAGTGTGAGGTAGTCAAGGAACAGAAAAGTATACAGTTAGTCTTCTCAATCCCATCTGGCTTCTAGGAGAGAAACTGCAGTGACCTCAACTTTCACACCAAAAAGAAGTAATAAAGATAAATCCTGTTTATACCTAAAGAAATGTAAATGAGTTAAGTTACTCCATAAAAGCCACAAAATCTGCTGGTGTTTACATGGCTCTAAGTTTATTTCAAGAGCTTCAATCAAACATAGCCAGTATATTGGTCTCTTGAGAGTCTTCAGGGGAATAAATTATACAACGGAAAGAAAACATTATATTGATGTAAGGTCACTGGCATTTTCGGATACTGTTTCAAAGTGTTAAAATTGTTTTTGAGCCTCTATTTGCTGATTTCGACTTTCTGTCATCGTCCCGTATCAACACGATGCAAAGGTGCTCTTTCTAGATTTCCTTCAGCTTCAAGTATGAAAAGCCAGTCACTCGGTAAGAAGATCCTCACCCTCTCGGAGGGGGGAAACTAAACTCTACAGAAAGAAAAGCATACCCAAGCTGACCTAATCGTCCAAGGATTCCAGTTAAGTCACAAGAAAGGGAGATCACCCTTCAAACCAGTTACAGGAACCTGTCCAGGGTTCAGACGCCGCCGAGTCAGGTGTTTGCAGCTGCAAGGTAACAGGCAAGTTCAAGGCTGGACGTGGTGGGGTGAGTCCTTCCTCCGCGCAGGACCCGCCCAGAGCAGGCCTGGGGGGGCGGGAGTGGGGGGAGGGCGCCGTCTACAGGTCGGAGTCGCAGGGCAGCGAGGCGTGGCAGGACCGGGTGCTGTCCAGGGAGTCGCCCCGGGAGTGGGTCTCCTCCCCGCGGAGCACGTCGATCTGGTTGCTGTAGCCGCGGGGCTGCGGCCGCGGCATGGGGAAGCCGGCCTTTCGGTGGCCGGCGGCGCCGACCTTGGCCGGCTGCGGCCGGTGCTGGCCGTCGCTGTAGTACTTGATGGCGGGCGGCAGCGCGGGCTCGGGCCAGTCGACGTGCACCGTGCTGATGCTGGGGCGGCGCGGGCTGCCGACCCGCGCCTTGCGGCGGCGGTGGCAGCGCTCCTCGCACCAGGGCGCGAAGCTGAGCGCCAGCGAGAAGCCGCCCAGCAGCAGCAGGCAGCTGCCCAGGTAGCCCAGCACCAGGCTGTAGCTGACTTGCACCGTGACCGGGCTGGCGTCGGCGGGCAGGACGGTGCGATCCTCCAAGAAGTGGTTGTACCAGGAGACCGGGATGAGGCTGAGGAGGCCGGCGGCGAAGAGCACCACGCCGGAGACGCCGGCCAGCGCGAAGCGCGGCTCTTCCTGCCAGCAGCGCACGCCGAGCGACGCCAGCAGCAGCCCCAGGGCCGTGGTGGCCAGCGACGTGACCATGAGGGCCTGCGCCACGCGCACGGGCTCCGCTTCGAAGTAGCCCCACTGGTCCGGCTGGTTGCACTGGCGCTCGTGGCTGCTCTGCTCGCGGCACATGTCCCACAGGCCCTGGTACAGCTCCACGTCCACCGGCTGGTTGAGGAAGCCCTTCACCAGCCGCCAGCCGGGCGCCAGCGTGGCCGTCAGGTTGAGCAGCAGCCCGCAGGGCGCGAGCACCATGCCCAGCGTCATCACCGCCGGCGTCCGCATCCCGGGGTCCGCGCCTCCCCGCGCACCTGCCGCCTTCACCGGAGTCCGCGCGGGACCGTCCCCACTCGGCCGCTCGCCTCTGCCTTCCCTGGGCGCGTCCCCGCCGTTCCGGCCTCCCGCGCGGCCGCTGTCCCCAATCGAAACCAGCTCGTGGGCGGGTCTGACCGAAACCGCGGCCCGAGTTGCGGGCGCCCGAGGGCGGCCCGCGGGGCCCAGCCCGCCCGGGTGGGAGGGGCGGGGGGTGCGAGCAGCAGGCGGCCGGCAAGCCTGCGCGCGGCGGGCTCCCGCGGCGTCCGCACCCCGCACCTCGCCGGCCCTCCGGGACCGAGCAAAGGTCGCCCCGCCCCTGCTCGTCGCGCGGCCCCGCGGCCCCGGCCCGCCCTGGGCGGGGAGAGGAGGGAAGAGGCGGCGCCGCCCGGACCGCCGCACCTGGCTCGGGGGCCGCGCCACTGCCTCGCTGCGCGGCGGACCGGGCTCTGCCACAGTTTCTGCCGTCCCCGCCCGTCGGCCGGGCGCGGCCAGCCTCTCCCCGCTCCACTCCCAGCGGCTCCGACGTCCGCTCGGAGTTGTGCGCTGCTGACTTTCGGTCACTCCTCCCTGGGCCGCCGGGGATGCGCCGGGCAGGTGTGCGCCCAGGGTCCCGGTCCAGCAACGCGTCCCGGGACGCTACACTTTGGTGGCTTAACAAACCTTCTTTAGCGTGCTCAGTAAAGCCCCATATTCCAGTTTCAGTTCGACTCAAAAGAATCAAAGGAAGTATTTTTCTGGGATCAAGGGTTTCAGAGGATTTTTAAAATTATTATTATTATTATTATTATTATTATTATTCCCAGGAAAATTTTTGAAGAGGCCAAAAAAGGGAAGTGTGGCACACTTTTCAGTTCTGTCTAACCATATAGGGTCCTCTGTTTCTTGTCTTTGAGCTGCTTTATACCTCCGTAAATTGTAGAAAGCCTATAATACTATCAGTGACTTTTTGTTCATAAAGATGCAGATGAGGGGCCTCTGGATGGCCCAGTGGGTTTAGCCTCTGACTCTATATTTCCACTGAGGAGGTGGTCTCCTGGGGGCTCTGTGGTGGGCGGGGTGTCTGCTTGTCTCTCTCTCTCTCCCCTTACCCCTTACATAGGCCTCCGTTTCTCTCTAAAGTAAATAAATAAATCTTGAACAAAGAAATGCAAGTGAGCTTGTGTCAGTAGAACCTAAATGACGATTGCCCAATGGACACTGACAAATTCGACGTTGATTTATACATTTTTTTGAGTTGTTTACCTGTAAATGTGTTCTTTGCATTCTTCTTTGAACTGGTGGTATCATCATACTCCTTCCCTTATTAGTAATGAGTTAAATAAAATCTTTGGCATGTGTTTATTTTATATTTGTGTGAAAGTCATGATTTTACATTTTTCTAAAAATTATTCTTTTTTTTTTTTTTAAGATTTTATTTATTTGACAGAGAGAAACACAGCCAGAGAGGGAACACAAGCAGGGGGAGTAAGAGAGGGAGCAGCAGGCTTCCCGCGGAGCAGGGAGCCTGATGTGGGACTCGATCCCAGGTCTCCGGGATCATAACCTGAGCCGAAGGCAGTCGCTTAACCAACCCAGCCACCCAGGCACCCCTAAAAATTATTATTAATATTTTTCTCATTTCCCATATTTCTTACTGCAGAAGTGTATTACCTTTATGATTGGTTAAAATGAAAACTATTTCTAAAAATCAAAGTTAGGTGATTTGAAATAATTTGAAACAGTCTAGAGTGAATAATAGCCAGATATAGGAATCAAAAGAATACCTTTGTCTTTGAAAACTTTTCTTTTAATTGTGGTAAAATACACATGGCATGGAATTTACTGTGTTAGCCATTTTTAGGTATACAGCCCATTGTCACTAAGCACGTCATACTGTTGTGTTACCATCATCACCATCCATCTCTCGAGGTTTTATATCTTCCCAAACTGAAACTGTACCCATTGACCAATAACTCCCCATTCCACCATCACTCCCCATGCTTCCAGCCCCTGGCAACCACCATCCCACTTTCTGCCTCTGTGAATTTGAGTCCTCAAGATACTTCATATAAGTGAAATCACATAGTATTTATGAGGCTTCTTTCACTTAGATAATGTCCTCAAGCTTTGTCCGTGTTGTAGCATGCATCAGAATGTCCTTCTGTTTATCCATTCATCCTTTGATGCACCCTTTGATTGCTTCCACCTTTGAGTTGCTGTATGCGTGGTTAGATGACCTGTCAGAGCCGTGAATCAAAAAGTCATGCTCCAGAAGCAGAATCTACAGGTTTCAATCATCTTTGTCTCCAATCAGCACCAGAGATTTTCACTGGTGAAGTCATTCCTGTCTGAGATTTGTGAATTGGCTAGAAATACCAGCAAGACGTTCTTGGCCCTCCAGGAACAGGGTGTTAGACTCTAGACACCCAATACCTGCAAGAATGCAGCCTTTATAAATTACCCTGTGTTTCTAGGCTGCCTCAGAGAAGTCCTTCTCTCTGGGCCCCAGTGAGGTTAGCTAATCCTGCTGCTAGCATATTATCTCCAGTGAACTTTCTTAACAGATGTTCTTGGAGCACCTCAATGGACACAGAGAACTGAGACTTGTCAATTTACAAAACAGATCAAAAGATTGTTTTTGCTTCTGAAACTCTTGAGACTGAATATTGGAAGTTACTGACCTGTTTTTTAATGGGGTATAAATGACATACGATGCAGTGCACACATTACATTTTCTGAGTTTTGATATATACGTAACACCTGCGAAGTGATCACCATAGTCAAGACGGCAAACACATCCATTACCTACAGAAGTTTCTCTCTGCCCTTGGTAATCCTCCTTCTCTTCTCCCCCTGCCACCTCTATCCCCAGGCAACCACTGATCTGCTTTCTGTCTGTATAGACTCGTTTGCATTTTCTAGAATTTTGTATCCGTGGAGTCAAACAATATAGGTCGCTTACAAGAGACTGTCAACATATCTCCATGGGTCCAGTAGGCCCCCCAGTTTGTCTGAACTCAAGATCGGCCATCATTTAGGGAAAACACATATTCCCACTGAATGGGGTTCCCCAGGGCAATGTGATGGCATTTGTGGGTTTGCAAGCCCCTAGGGGATTCTTAGGTTTAGGGAAGTATGGGACACTGAGCCAGTGTAGCCAAAAACAATTGAAATCCCCTGAGCTCTAAGAGGACAGTTTTGCTTTTGAATACATTCCACACCTTATCTCTAATTTACTGTTGTTGAGAACAGCAGAGAGGCTTGTAAAGACTTTACAGGCTCTGAATTCTCTTCCCACGTAGATTCCTGCCCGGAATGAATGAAGCCCAGGCAGTGTGAGCTGGGAGGAGGATGGCAATCTGCTCTGTTGTGCCTCCTAAATCTGTCTCCTGCCTTCTTTGCTCTTCTCCTTCTTCCCTTTTGCCTCTACCTCAACCCATGACAGTCTATCATCTTCCCCTTTGACTGGCTTCTGACTGGTTTCCTACACTCACACACTCTCTCTCTCCCTTTCTCTTCGCCACCCAGGTCCTCAGAACTGACATTGTAAAACTGAAACTGAATTCTGTGCTTACATTAACAGCTGCCTTTACAAACAATTTTTTTTTTTTGAGAGAGAGAGAGCACGTGCAGGGGTTGGGGCAGGAGAGAGAATATTAAGCAGGCTCCGCTCCTGGTGTGGATCCTGACTTGGGACTCCATCTCAAGACCGAGATCATGACTTGAGCCCAAATCAAGAGTCATCGAGGCATTCCTACATTAACCCTTTTCAGGCCATCTACAACCCAGCCCCAGCTACCCACTCCTGCCCACCTCCCTTCCTCTCACCTCTTTTTCACACCATTACCCCCCAAACCTGGGGGTTTTTCCTTTTTTTTTTTTTTTTTTCCCCAAAGTGTTGTGTTCCCTTTTGTCCGTAGATCTTTGATATGCTGTTTCTTTTCCTGGAATCCTGCCTTCCTTTTCCTGACCCCAAGGCACCCTTCAGATCTTTGCTTTAAATACTTTTTTCTCTAGGAGGGCTTCTCAGTCTGGTGGGTTGAGTTCCTGTTTCCTGTTGGGCCCAGTCATACACTCCCCTCTTCGAGAGTACCAGCCTTAGTTCCTTGGTACTTGAGCCACCTGCTTGTCCGGCGAGGTTGTAAATTCTTTGAGGACAGGAGTAATGTTTGTCTTGTTCTGCTCTGGCACGAGATCCATCTTAGGGCTTGGCCTCGATAGCCACTCAGCAACCCAGTTTGTCTCCTTCTGTCCCCCGTTCTCCCACACAGTACCCACAGATACTTCTCCCTGGTGACTGCCTGGCCAAACCAGGCTGTTCCTGAATCTAGCGAGCAAATTGGTTTGTTGTATGAGCACTTACTTTTCTCAGTGCAGAAAGCAATGAAATACAGGCTACCTCCAGGTATTTCTGACAAAGAGGGGTAGCCCCGTGGGGGGTAACTTTCTAAGGCAGTAAGAGGAACAAAAGATTGCGCTAGGCTTAGCATCTGATTGCAGACCACATCAGGCTGTCTCTTTGTTCCACAGGTTTCCAAGTGCATTGTTAGGCTGAGTGAGAAACAAAGCACAAATCATAGACAGGCAGGAAAGAATTATCACTAAGATTGGTACCTGTCAGTGAAAGCTGATCCCAGGGCCCTAGAATAGCTTTCCTTCCTGAAGACAGGTCCTCTGGTAAGGGAAGAATCTATTTATAACACCCTGGGTTTCCAGATGAATATTGAGCTCCCAGCCGTTAATTCTAAAGGGCGGAAGCCCCCGCCGCTGTTAGCCCTCACAGGCTGCTCACGGATGACACCTAACACACCGTTCCAATTTTCTGCAGTGACTTCATCTTAGAAGTCACGTGATGCTCACCCCAACAGTGTGCTCTCGTGAGTTGTCCTCATAGTCGCTCCTCAGGGTCCTTCCATTTCACTCCCCACAGACGAGGGCCCCAAACACTGTCGCTGGTCTTTCAATGACAAATTCAGTAGGTTATAGAATAGAAAATAAATTATAACAAATTAAACTAGGATTATTCTTTATTTTGGATTTTTTCATCCTCTGTTTTATAACAGCTAGAATTGAACTAAGTCCCTTCAATATAGCATTAGCTTTCCTTGCTGGCAAATAGCCTGACAGTTCTTTTACTAGCCTTTGTATTATATTATATTATTAAAAAATGCTTTTTTGGGGGGCACCTGGGTGGCTCAGTGAGTTAAAGCATCTGCCTTTAGCTCAAGTTATGATCCCAGGGTCCTGGGATCAAGGCCCACATTGGGCTCTCTGCTCAGTGGGGAGCCTGCTTCCTCCTCTCTCTCTGCCTACTTCTGATCTCTCTCTCTGTCAAATACATAAATAAAATCTTAAAAAATACTTTTTTATTACTATAAAAATTATTTTTAACATCTAATTTAAAGGAGCACCCAGTAAGCCCAATATCACATCACCCCAATTTTTTTCTCTATGCAACTTATCGCTACTAAAAATTATTTTTATTAATTATGTATTGACCTATTTATAGGCTGTTTCTCTCATTGTATTAAGTTCCAAATAGTAGGGACCTTGCTGGTCTTGTTTGTGGATGTATTTTGGCACCTAGAATATTCCTAGCTCATAATAAGTACTCAGTCGTGGCAATATGTAAACATGTACTAAGTTAATTAAAGAAGTTTTGTAAAATGTCCACATAATAACACACAAGGAAGTTACAGCATATATCACTTTATTTTTTTAAAGATTTATTTATTTATTTGTGGGGGGCACAGAGGGAGAGAAAGACTCCCCACTGAGCACAGAGCCCACTCAGGGCTTGATCCCACCACCCAGAGATCCTGACCTGAGCCGAAATCAAATCAGACGCTTAATGGAGGGAGTCACCCAGACGCCCGACAGCATACATCTTTAAAAAAAAAAAAACCAAAACCCTGAATTTGCCTACTCTGTGCAATTCATATAAGTGGAATGATACACTATTTGTCTTTTTGTGATGGACTTCTCTTAGCATAATTGTCCTCAAGGTTCATCCATATGGTAGCACCTGTCAGAATTTTCTTTTTTTAAAGTTGAAAATATTTCAGTTATGTGTATACCACATTTTGCTTATCCAGTCATCTGACGATGGCACTTGGTTTGTTTCCACGTTTTGTTTCTTGTGTATAATGCCTCTATGATGGCATATCGCTTCTCATTTATTCCATTTCACTCTGCTCGGTGGTTGCCTCTCCAAAGCAAGAAACTATTTGCATCCTTCTCATATATATCAGACAGTATTATGCCATTTAAAACAAAAACAAAAAACAAAAACTTGCTTAAGTTTTATCTTCTAAAGGCTTTGAACCCTTGCGCCTGGGTGGCTCTATCAGTGAAATGTCAATGTCTGCTTTGGCTCAGGTCATGGTCCTGGCGTGCTAGGATCGTCAGGGATCCCTGCTCAGTGAGGAGTCTAGTTCGTTTGTGCCCCCGTCCCATTCTCTCATACATACATACATACATACACATATACATACATACATACATACGTACTACGTACATACATAAAATCTGAAACCCTTCTCACCCGGCTGAGCGGGCGGGGAGAGAGGCTCCCGCTGCCTTCTGTGGCCTGCTTCTCTCCAATCCCATCCATTCCTGCCTACCGCAGAGCAAAAATATTTACCATGCAGTGGGCTAGGTTCCTGTAGGTCTTTGAGATAGTTTTCAATTTCAGAATATTTTCTTACTTGCAAGTTTTTGCGTGCGTGTGCGTGCGTGAGTGTGCATGCGTGCATGCGTGTGTGCGTGTGTGTGCATGAGTCTGCACCGAAATTCATGCTCCACGGCAACCCGAGGCCAGCTGCTAACCGGAAGAACAGAGTACTGTAATGATAGCGATGCTTTCCAACCAGAAGAACAGAGTAAAGTAATGATAGCGATGCTTTCCAATGTAAAGATTCGATGTCATTCCAGTAAAAAAAATCATGTTAGGATCGAATAGGTAATTCTGAAGCTCAATTGGAAAAATAAAGGAATGAAATACACTAAGAACTTTCTGGAGACAGCAGAAATGAAAAGGGCATGCACACTCTGGTTGTTAAATGTGCTATGAAGCTGTAATTAATAATTCAGTAGTGTGAAATTAGCACTAGAATAGGAAGGTGAATTCGTAAAATATAGTCAAGGCCAAAAGGTAGACCCTAGTTATGTACAAACTTATAAATGTGGGATTTTGGCTTGCAAAGAAGGGCATAAAAATTCGGTAGTGTTGTGGCAACTGCTGAGCTTTGGGGGAAGAAAAAAATGTAAGTCTCTGCATCACAAAATATGTGAAAAACAAAAGGAAAAATGTCTAGGTGGACTGCATAGTTACATATAAAAAGGAATCCTGAGAGATGAGGAAGGAAGTGGAAAGGCTTTCTAAGCAAAACATCAAAGATGAGGATGATAGAGGAAAAAGCTCAATAGACAACTATATGGAAACTTAACGTTTTTAATTTAATAATTCCTCAAAATTTGGACAAATCTTTTCTAGTTTTTATGGCAGAAAAGCAGTTGATATTTGATACCTAAGTGGCAAATAGATGGAAATACTTAAAAGCAGAGTGAAAAGGAGGCAAAGAAAATGCACAATCACAGAAGAAAACAAACATCTAGTAAGCCTTGTTCAAAGGTGATCAGTTAAAGGATTCTTTTATTCACATGAATCCAAAACCAAACATGAGGGAACCAGTTTTCCTAAACCGGAAGTGTTAAGGGGAGAAAAATGCTACCCAATTTGGACTAGAGTTGGGGGAAAAGTCATTACCGAAGGGAAAGTAAATAGTGTATTTATTGTAGAGGTTATGTTACAGTTCATTTTTTAAAGCCTTAGGTGTGTGTTGTCTCTTTGATTTATCAATTAACGTCCTAGGTATCTGCTCCAAGGAAATAAACTGAAGACTTGGAAAGACTTTAGCTATAAGGACATTCACTGTACTACCCTTTATAGTAAACAGATTGTAAAACACTACTGCAGCATGAATCCAACTGTGTTAAAAAGATGTGTCTGTATATTGGAAGATACTAGAAGGAGATATACTAAAATGTTAGCTGTTCTTGAAGTGATGTGATTTACGATCGCTTTTCATTCTCTGTGAGCTTTTCTAAATTTTTAAAATTTCCTTCCTGGAGACTTTTTAAAATTTACAAAACACAACTTTTGAAAGTTCACGGTCAGTTAGGTTCCTCCATTTTTCTCACTTTGAAAGTCAAGTTCCATATTCTTATAACACAAATACCTCTTTCATAGTTGTGAATGCACCCCCTTTTCTGGCCACAACAAGGCCTAGTCTTAAGTGAAAAGTAGAAGAGCTGAATCCTGTTGTGACGTAGCTTTGACTTGTTCTCAGAAACGGATGCACAAGAAATGATATGCACTTATTTCAGGAAGAAAATTGGGTGTTATTTTTCTATATTTCCAAGTATTTCTCATGTTTATACATAATATAAAACACTCTTTACATAGCAACAAGTATATAATCTATAATATATTAATATATATAGAAACACTCTTTACATAGCAACACATCCATAATCTATAATCTGTAATAAAGATGGGAACCTGTAGTCTCCAGGGCAGAGCAGAGAGTGTGTTTGTGTTGATGATGTGATAGTGACTTGAAATAAAAAGCAGTATCTTAAGCAATCAGGGTGTGCTGAGTCGTGTCAAACTGGGCTTTGGTCACGTTTAGGCTAATGTCAACGTGCAGATGGTCTTTATTTATTTGTCGATATCTGGGGGCTTATGTCTTAACTGCTGTTGCCCATGATACTGACAGATGCTATGTGGTTCATTGCCTTATTTTTGGACGTTTTGCAGAAGTTAGTTCTGCAAAGGCTGCAAAGCCGAATGCTGGTGCGACCGGTCCTGTCTAAGCTGTAAAATAGGACGTCAGTGCTCTTTTAGCTGTCCTGACTCCATATTGTCTGTGGGGGACCCTGGCCCTGATCCCTATCTGTCCAACTTCCTCCTAACCCAATGACCATACATTGTGTTTTCTCATTTTTATGTTATTTCTTCTTTTGGGAGGGCATTTTTAATAATATGTGCATAATTGTGGTGAATGCTTATACTTATGAATGTTAAGAAACAGAATCTCTCTTTTTCTTCCTGGAACTCTGAATACACTTTCTTGTGGTTGCTAAGCAGGTAATACTGTTCTCTGAATGACCCAGTGCTGTGTTTACCATATTATGCTATATCTCAATGTGTATGAGAAATGCATTGAACCCAGTAACAGGCAAAAACTCTATACTGCTAGTCCATAGGCTTCAATGAGGGAGTTTAAGTTAGATTGAAAGGGAAGTTTTAGTCTAAAGATATCAAAAGTATTGTGCCTTTAAAGGGAATTATTCCCCATTCCATAGGATTTATCAGGACAAAGTAAAAGGTAATAAATGTAGCAAGAAGTTGTTTTGCATGATGGATCCTTTGGACTTGGTAATGAAAAAGAAGTACAAGAAAACATATCTTCCTTCGTACTTTTAGAGTAAAGCTTATCCCCTTGTCTGGACAGTTGCACATTTTCCATCCCTGCCCCTCATTGCTAAGAGGAGAATGCAGGGCAGAGTATGCCGGAAAGTTCTTTGTCCTGTCTTGCTCCTGTTCACAGTTCTGTTTCACATCAACAGAGACTGGGGGGAGGGGTGGATTTCACTGAAACAACTTGAGGATGAGAAACAGAGGGGTTTTAGATCCCTGACATCTGAATAGTGATTTCACAAGCACATCACCGAGAAACCTGCAGAAACGTCTTATTACTCCCTTTCCGGTTGGCATGGGATTTGGTTAGTCCAGTAGCTGGCAAGTGAACGCCATACAGCACCATTTCTCAGGCAAATCTTTTGAGAAAGACCCCTTTCTCCCCAGCCCAGCTTCTTCTTCTCCACCTCCGTGCTGTAGAAGCAATGCCAAACGGAACCTGTTCGACTCGTAAAACTCGTCAGTTGTTTGCGAAGCTTCATGCCATCAGCCAGGCGTCTTATCAGGTTTTCGGTTCCCCTAGATCGATGACCGCACATAATGTCAATGACAGACCAGGCTCACTTCACCTCCTGACCCTGTTCCACATCAGAAAGACCCAAACAAAATTCAGCAACAGAGAACCGGGCAAGCCTAGCAGGGTGTGTCCACGGAAACACATGTTGGGACTGGCCGGAGGAGAGAAGCTGGGCTCCACGGCTTTATGGTCCTGATGTGGATTCAGACCTGCGGAGGGAAGGTATTTAGCACCTGCTTCGAGTGGGATGGACGGATGTGAGCCTAAGCCCAGCACCGCCACGCCTTGTTTGCCTTTGGGCAACTTTGATTTGAATCTTGACTTACAAAACGGAGCAGTTAGTTTCTTCTCAACCAGATTGTTAGAAAGATGAATGAGGTAACCTTTATAAGGTTTCTGACATATAATAAAAATGGGAAGCCGTAAGTCTCAGGGGCATGAAAGAGAGTAGTGTGTTCTTGTTGACACCGTGGCAGTGACTTGAGATACAGAGCAGTATTAGGTGTACCCAGTGTTGCGTGGCTCTGGGACGGCAGAGCAAGGGCTGGAATGTGACGCTGGGCATCGGAACCGGTGTGTCCAGCTTGCAGACCCACGAGGCGTTAGCAGCAACCCGAACCCGTAGCTCTTGCTTCATTTATCTTTAGCTTTCAGCCACCCATTCTGTAAAGCAAATTCAAGTGTTGAAAACCTGCGGACTTTAAAAATTCAGTTCGTTTGCAGGAAAAATATAAAAATCTTAGAAATGGGCTCTGGCCAGTATCGATGCAGGACTCTAAAGCTGATTAAAAATATTTTCTCTCAGTCACTGAAAATGTAGAGCATTTCTGACAGTAGTTATGCTTCCATATAATGGAACAATACAAATGTAAGTTCTTTTTTATTCTACAAATGTAAATTCTAGACTGGAATAACACTTTGTTGAGGATATGCAAAATATCATTGGTATAACCAGGAAGACAGTGAATCAAAAGAAAGTGACCACATCAGAATTGGAAACTTCCTGCTTGATACCTAGAAGGACGGCTAGTTAATACCGTACGCTATTATCAGACCCCAGCCACATGTTATTCATGGTTTGGATTTAAATATATATTTTTTAAAGATTGTATTTATTTATTTGACAGAGAGAAACACAGCTAGAGAGGGAACACAAGCAGAGGGAGTGAGAGAGGGAGAAGCAGGCCTCTTGCCGAGCAGGGAGCCCAATGTGGGACTTGATCCCAGGGTCCTGGGATGGAGCCCTGTGTCGGGCTCCCTGCTCTGCAGGAGCCTGCTTCTCCCTCTCTCTTTGCCCCTTCTCCTGGCTTGTGTGTGCGTGCACACGCTCGCACGCGCTCTCTCTCTCTCTCTCTCTCTCTGTCATAAATAAATAAATAAATAAATACATACATAAATAAATAAATAATTTTTAAAACGTGTTTTAAATTTCTTGGGGCAATTGATTTTACTAGGGTGCAATTCATGAACAGTTCTAGTCATGATGTTACTTGGCTGCTGGTTTTGCTGTAAAGAACAGATTTAATTAATTGGAAATGTGCTCCCTCTTTTGCTGGGGGAACAGCTGCCGATTTCACTGGGAGGAGTCTGGCTTCAGAGGATGAGTCAGGTGGAAGTCTCCCAAGGGAAGTAATGACCTAGGATTCAGGAATCCTGGCTGGGCTCCCTGTGAGTCACACCTCCTGTAAGAAGTCGCTTATTGCAGGGGCAATAAAAGTCACCTCTCCGAGGCAAGGGTACTTATCTATAAATTGTTAGAAGAAGAGGAAGTTTTTTTGAGAGAGAGATCTATAAAGTACGTGAATTTTGAGCTGCATGATAAGGCAGGTAAAAAGTAAGGGAGGACAACTGGTAAGAAATGACATCATGGCGACCGATTTGGCTACTTTAAAATGCACAGTAAGATACTTTCGAGAATCTGGTCATGTTGTTTACATTTACATATGATTAAAGTGCCTTAGGTCTCATCAGATACCTACAGCGTGATTTCTATCTTCAGGACTGGAAATACTGAATCGGTTGGCCTTTGCTGCGTAAAATTATATCCAAAATTCTGGGGCGCAGAACAACAGTTTATGATTTCTTCTGATTCTGTGGCTTGCCTGGGGGGTCCTTCTGTCGCTCTTGTCTGCTGACATCGGGGCCAGGGGCTAGGCCGTGCCGCCACAGCTGGAATGGCCACACAGCCTGGCTTCTCCTTAGGGTCTCTCGGCCCCTGGGAGGCTTTCAGAGATACTTCATTTCTGGTTCCAGCGTTCCAGCAGCAAGAGAGGGCGACCCTAATGCACCAGCCCTCAGCAAGGCTCTGTCACGTTTGCCAAGTGACACAGCCAAGGCCAGAGTGAGCGTGGGAAGAGATTTCCCAGGGCGTGAAGATGAGAACAAACTGGGGCCAATCCCACAACCACCTATCACAGGTATGTGCAATTACCTTTGAATAAGACTATCAAAATCTCTTAGAAATATTTATAACCAAAGATTTGCCTTCATCTGGATTGGTGTGGTACGATAGAATAATACATAATTCTAATTATATATGTATACAAGCATCTACAGATGTAAAAGTAGTTTTAAATGTTCTAGTAGCCACATTAAAAAGAAGTAAAAGAAACAAGTGAGGGGGCGCCTGGGTGGCTCAGTTGGTTAAGCGACTGTCTTCGGCTTAGGTCATGATCCTGGAGACCTGGGATCGAGCCCCACTTCTTCGGACTCCCTGCTCTGCAGGAGGCCTGCTTCTTCCTCTTTCACTCCCCCTGCTGTGTTCCCTCTCTGGCTGTATTTCTCTCGGTTAAATAAATAAATAAAATTAAAAAAAAAAAAAGAAACAAGTGAAATTAATCTTAATACCGTATTTTATTTTATTTAATCCAATATATTCAAAATTGTATCAGTTCTACACGTCCTCAATATAAACTTTAATGAGAGTTTACTTTTTGTGTGCTAAGCCTTCAAAATTTAGTATGTGTTTTACACTTATGGCCCAGCTTAGCTCAGAATGTACCATTCCAAGTGCTCAGGAACTTTGTGTGGCTAGTCACCCCTGTGCTTTGGCGCAGCACAGATATGATCCTCAACAGATGAGGAAGGGGGAGAACTGGAGAACTGGGGCCCCAAGGCTGAAATTAATCCACAGTCCAGATGCAAAACATTCACCCCTCCCAGCCCTGCCCACATCCCTGGCAAGAGAGGCTCCATATAAGAAAGGGAATGAGAGCTCAACAGCAGGAAATCTACTAATACAATCCGTCTTATTAATGAACCCAAAGAAATAATCATCCTAAAAGATTCTTTTTTGTTGTTGTTTGTCACATTTCAGTATGTATTACTATAACTAAAACGAATAACAACACCCTTAGTGAAATAAAAAAGGTGTCCCTCAGTGGTAAAGAATATGTACTTAAGTCAGTGGCTAACAGAAAAGTGGTAAATTCCCAATCAATTCAGAGTTGGTTTTCCACATTGACTTGGAAGGACTCAGCAATGAAATTATATAAGAACCTAAATTTGAGGATAGATGTGTTGGAAGAAGGAAGCAAAAAAAAAACAAAAAACAACCAAACAAAAGACCCCCCACAAACTCCCCAAACTCTCTTTGTTTTGGGGAAATTCCCCATCTGCCTGACATGGACTCAAGTTTCCACTTTGGTGGAACAAACCCAAGTGTCTGTTCATCTGTCCAAGCTGATGAGGTTTGGAACCAGGAGTGATTCCGTCTAGGTTTGCTGAAGGTCAAATAAACTCGAGTTAAAATGGCAGTTAATCGGGGCTCCTGGGTGGCTTAGTCGGTTAAGCTGCTGCCTTCAGCTCAGGTCATGATCCCAGGGTCCTGGGATGAGCCCTACATGCAGTTCCTTGCTCCAAAGGGAGCATGATAATCCCTCTCCTCCCTGCTCATGTTCTTTCACTGTCTCTCTCAAATAAATAAATATAATCTTAAAAAAAAAAAAGAATTGGATGGGTTATTCTTCATTTTAAAAATTATAAAATTATTTAAAAATTAGTGTTGAGGGATGCCTGGGTGGCCAGTCGGTTAAGCATTTGCCTGTAGCTCAGGACTGAACCCTGTATCAGGCTCCCTGCTCAGCGGGAAGCCTGCTTCTCCCTCTCCCCCTGCCACTCCCCCTGCTTGTGCTCTCTCTCTCTCTCTCTGTCAAATAAATAGATAAAATGTTTTTTGTTTTTGTTTTTTTTTTTTTAATGGCAATTGGGGCACCTAGGTGGCTCAGTCGTTAAGCATCTGTCTTCAGCTCAGGTCACAATCGCGGAGACCCAGAATCAAGCCCCGCATCAGGCTTCCTGCTTCTCCCTCTCTCACTCCCCTTGCTTGTGTTCCCTCTCTGGCTGTGTTTCTCTCTGTCAAATAAATAAAATCTTTTTTAAAAATGGCAATTAATCTTGTTTAGCTCAAAGTTTTCTTGGGTAATTGTTAAGAAAGTTTTGCTTGGATGATCAATGGGATTACATCTAGGTCTTTTCCAAATAGGATAAAGCGTGAAAGACATTGATTATAGGACATAGGTTTGCACTTTTAAAGGATATTTGGGTCTGTTGGTAAAAAATGGTGGTCAATCTTGTCTGTCTCCAAGTTTTCATAGGTAAGTGTTAAGATAGCTTTCGAAGTCTCTGGTAAAGGATCTTTAGGTCTGTTGGTAAACATACTAACTGCCCATGCAAACTCAGGAAGAAAACTTCGAATGGCATTCTTAGAAAGACTAGAGAGGCTCTCATTAAATATACAACTATCTCCCCAGTTCTCCCCATGCCAAGATCATGCTTTAAGACCCAATCGGCCCCAGATAATTTGGAAAAAACCTGCAAAAATTTGGCCCCAAGGGGACCGTACAAGAGCTCTAAGGAGCTGCCAGCGGGCTTTCTACAGTTGCAACCTAGAGGAGAGTGAGGAGCAGAAGCTAAAGAGGAAGACTGAGGCTTTGGTTGTGGTCTTGCAAGCCATTGTCAGCTCAGCTTCCTAAGGCTCTGCCACCGAGTACCATCTGTATGGCCACCCAGGACCCCTGGAATGAAAATGCCCCCAATGGCAAAAACCAAGGCCCAGTAACCCTTGTCCCACTTGTAGAGGAGGACACTGGAAATCTGAATGTCCTTGGGGACCTCAAGCTGCAAGGGCTCAGGTGGCCAGCACCCCTAATCGGAACTGATGGGGCCCAGGGCTCCCCATGTGGTGGCCTCTCTGAAGCAGCTCACCTTAGGGAACCTGGGACAACAGGTAATTCTGGACATAGAAGGAAAACCAGTTGATTTCCTTCTTACTGTGGCCACCTTTTCTATTCTTCTCCACCCCCCCGGGGGGCCAACTGTCCAACTGGGGTTAAGGGTGTCACTGGGGGACCCAATAGTCAGATTTTTTCCTCACCTCTGGGATGCCCCTGGGGAGATCTAATTATCTCTTACTCTTTCCTAGGGCCTGAGAGCCCCACCCATCTCCTAGGTAGAGCTCTTCCCTCTCCTATTGGTAGCCCCTGGACAGACTAGCAAGTGCTTCCTCTTAATAGAGGCTGATATTAAGTCCCAGGTCTGGGCAGATCCAGGTGAAGCAAGTCAGGCCTTAACAGCAGGGCCCACTCCCATACTCCTGAGGGCCTCACAACTTTCCCTTGTCGGAAAGGTTTTTTGGGTTTAGCAGAACACTGTCCCTCGGCGGTCCTGGGTTTTGGGGAAAGAGCACACCCCCTCTATTGCTTATCAAGGACATTCTGACAGTCGGTACCCATCCATTAATGTGGGATCCAGAGTCAGAAGGATTTCTTTAAAAAATCTCAAGAGGACCTTGCTCAGTGGCCCAGCTTTAAAGGGAATGGCCTTGACCCAGGGAGCGGGGTATTCACCAAGCGCTTGTGGAGCCGGTCTGGGAAAGCAGGTCCGTGTGCGGTGATTTTAGCCATGCCCACAGTGTCTAAGTGCCTACATTTGAAGCCCGGATCCAGCATTCCAGAGTCGAACCCTGATCCCCAACGGGGCCTAACAGCAAGGAACTGAAATCCGTCTGTGAACCCAGAGAGGACTTCCAACTAGTCTTGAAGTGACAAGGTACAGAGAAGTCTCCTTAAGTGTTACTTTCCCTATATCCTATCAAAATCATAATCCTTATTGTATTCCTTTCACTCGCCCTCTCCTTGCAGTAGGTGGGGAGCTCACTGAACATGCTCTGTCTCTCCCCGGACCCCAGGCTGTATTCGGTCTTGCATGGTGCTTTGGGTCGTGTCTCCTAAATTCCCCCACCCACTTTGTATCTTCCAGGATAAAGGCCATCAAACTCCAAATGGTGGTTCAGACAGAGCCCCACATAGAATCAAATCAGACATCTACAGGGTCCCCTTGCTGTATCGGGCCGAGAGGAGCCCTGACGGCCACCCCATCCGATGCCCTTGACAAGCAGGAAGCAGCGACGATCGGTGGACAGGTCATCGCCCTTTTCCCTAACAGCGGTTAGGGTTACCTCTTCGGTGAAGGGTGGAATGACGAAGGATATTTGGAAGGCAGGCAGGCAGGGACAAGGGGCCCTCACCCTAAGAGGAAACCACCCTTAAAAGGATTTTACAGTGCCCTGGAAGGAACCTTCTACCCTATCCCATAGAGTAGATGGGGGACAAAAACCTGATTGGATGACAGGCACAGGGAAGACTAATCAGATTAAAATAGCCTGCCAACAAGCCCATAAAAACCCTTTGTCTTAGAAACTCTGAGGGCAAACCTCTTGGTTCCCTCTTTCCTTGGGAGCTTTGTACTATCACTTAGCTATGACTCAATAAACCTTGCTTTGCTGCCCCCCCCCAAAAAAAAGGAAAGCAAAGAAAAAAGGTCCCATTCTCCATTTACAATAGTGGCAACAGGGGCACCTGGGTGGCTCAGCTGGTTAAGCGACTGCCTTTGGCTCAGGTCATGATCTGGGAGTCCCAGGATCCAGCCCCGCATCGGGCTCCCTGCTCGGCGGGAAGCCTGCTTCTCCTTCTCTCGCTCCCCCTGCTTGTGTTCCCTCTCTCGCTGTGTTTCTCTCTGTCAAACAAACAAACAAAAAAACAAAAAAACAAATAAATAAATAAAAAGAAAGAAAGAAAGAAAGACTGGGGAACCTGGGTGGCTCAGTTGGTTAAGCAACTGCCTTCGGCTCAGGTCATGATCCCGGAGACCCGGGACTGAGCTCCACATCGGGCTTCCTGCTCGGCAGGAAGCCTGCTTCTCCCTCTTTCAGTCCCTCTGCTTGTGTTCCCTCTGTAGCTGTGTTTCTCTCTGTCAAATAAATAGATAAAATCTTAAAAAAAAAATAGTGGCAACAACAAAGTTAACTTATGAGTATTTCTGTGATGTTGTAGTGGATTAAAAATGATTTACGGGGTGCCTGGCTGGGTCAGTGAACAGAGCCTGTGACTCTTGACCCCTGGGTTGGAAGTTCAGGGTCAGTAAGACAGGTGAGCCAGAGAAGGTTGGGAAGGGACATTCCCGACACAGGCAGAGGGACCGAAGACCCAGAAATGCCTAAGTGCAAGCTTGTTTTTCAGAAATGGTGAACACTCTCCAGCCCAGTGGTGGGACTAGATTTGGTTTGCCTTTTGCCTATGGTGGACCTCATTCTTCTAATCCATTTTGTTTTGTTTTTATTTATTTGATTCATTTATTTTAAGTAGCTCCCATGGAGCCCAGTCCAGGGCCTGAGCTCACAATCTTGAGATCAAGAACTGAGCTGAGATCAAGAGTCAGATGCTCAATTGGCCGAACTACCCAGGTGCCCCATCTTTCATTCCATTTTGGATTGACTTCCCCCAATCTAACTAACTCTTCACTATCCTTTTCACAAGAAGTTCCGGCTAGAGTCTGGAGGGTTAAAAGAACAACTCTTATAATATTTTGCTAGGGGGTTCAGGATTTACACTTTGTCTCCTTTCTGCTATTTTCTTTTCAATATGATATACATTTTACTGCTGGTTAGTTTTATCCTAATGGACAGGTGAACATAATTCCCAACATGACTTTTGGCTTTTGGAGATAATCTGCATTTCTGACAAGAACGGATTGGTTTCCTTCTGGGCAGAAGATGGAAGAGGAGGCCTTATCAGTTCACCCCGATCTGCTTCAGCACATCCCCTTTGTCTCAAAGCATGCCCTTGAACTTCCTCAGGCAGTATATCTGAATATCATTTTCTGGAATGTGGCCCAGACTCAAGTGTTTCTCATTGTCTCATTATGTAACTAAGGAAATGTGTTTCCTGGGAGTTTCAAAATTCTAGTCTGTAGTCTAGCTAATCTGTTTATCCCTGTATATAAAAGGGAAAAAATATTTCAAGCATTGTTTTTATCTTGCCTTACCCACATCCTCTTCACAAGTTACACTGTTGACACTATTAAGGAAATCAGATTCTTTTCTGAGCACCTGACAAATGACTTGTTCCTGATGAATGTGGAAATAAATGGCTTAAAAAAAAAGGCTGCACTGGACTATTCCAGTGTTTAAAGTACACTTGGACAAAATGTCACATCAAGCCACCTGAAAATAAAGAAGGACCTGAAATCACCTTGTCTTATTTTGTGAGTTAAAAGTATGGACACATTGTCACACATGCTTCATTCTTCTCATTTCAGCGACTCTTTCCTTTTCGTTTAGTGTTCTTCCATATTTGTTACTTTAAAACAATGTCCTCTTGTTGCTTTGATTTTCTTGAGTGGCATCATCCACGTCCCACCCCCACCAGCCTAGCATTCACATAGATTCTGCCGAGTCCTCAGGGGAAACAATGCCCACCTATCGGACCGGGCGGTGAGCCCCCTTCCTGGATGGGAGGGGGCAGGGGTTGGCTTGAGGAAAGCCAGCGAGAGGACACAGGGGAACTGGTCCTTGGAAGATGTCACTTCACGAGGCCAATAAAGGGGAAACAGGGTCAGGCAGAGGAACCGGCCAGGATCAAACCCACGGAGTGGTTCTTGAGAATCAGCAAATGTGTGATTGTGTAAATGTGTGCGTGGGCGATCTCGTGGCCAGCAGCAGCCCCTTGCAGCACCGGGAGATGGCTAAAGCGTACTCTGAAAGAAACTGCCGTGCTCAGGAGCGCCCTCATCCTTCAGACAAGAGAAGTGACGCGGCGGTAAAGCAAGGCAGCACCATGTTCTGACTCGGTTTTAAGCCATTCCTCCAGCAGAATAGAGAAAAGTAGGAGTCAGGGAGACTGGCTGGGAGGCTGTTTCCTGTAATGCTTCAGGTAACAGATGTCAGGCTTGGTCAGGAGTGATCCTACTGGGGAAGAGAAAAGCAAAATTAACATAGTGATGAAAGGGTGGGGTGGTGTTTAGCCCGGTGTCTGGATGAAGGGTGAAAACCACAACCGAGAGTTAAGATGGGGTGTTGGGGAAGAAAGAGTGCTAGGGCTTGTGGATGTGAGTATAAGTGAATTTGCCTTTGGCTACGTTGGAATTAAAAAAAAAATAGATTCTGTATGCTTAACATCACTCATCATCAGGGAAATGTGAACCAAAATCACAATGAGATATCACCTCACACTTGTCAGAATGTCTAAAATAAGAAAATCCCCCAAGAAACAACAAGTGTGGGTGAGGATGCAGAGAAAAAGGAAGGCTCTTGCACTGTTGATGGGATTGCAAACGGGTGCATCCACCCTGGAAAACAGCATGGAGTTTCCTTAAAAACATTAAAAATAGAATTACCCTATGATCCAGTAATCGCACTCCTGGGTATTTATCCAAAGAACGCAAAACACTCACTCAAAGGGTTACATGGAACCCCGTGTTTATAGCAGCGTTATTTATATGAGCAGAATCATGGAAGCCGCCCAAGCACCTGTTGACAGGTGAACATATACGACCTACAGAAGAGGAGGCACACAGACACCATGGAAAATTGCTCAGCCTTAACAAGGAATGAAATCTTGCCAGTCACAAGGACATGGGTAGATCCAGAGAGTATTATGTTAAGTGAAATAAATCAGCTAGAGAAAGACAAATACCATGTGATTTCACTCATATGTGGAATTTAAGAAACCAAACAAAGAAAAAAGAGAAACCAAAAACAGACTCTTAACTGTAGAGAGCAGACTGATGGCTACCATAGGGGAGGTGAAGCGGGATGGGTGAATCAGGTGATGGGGATCAAGAGTGCAGTCCCCATGATGAGCACCGAGTAATGTAGAGAATTGTTGGACCACTATTTTGTACACTTGAGACTAATACAACACTGTATATTAACTATTTAATTAAATATTTAAAATTTAAAATTTAAATTTTAAAAAGAATTAAAATTTAAAAAGTAAAAAATGAATAAAAATGAATTAACAAAAAAGATTCCATAGATGACTCAGAGCTCTGATAGGAATCAGGGTGAGATGTGGTGCCTTCTTTTTAAGCTAGCTCAGTGTTGCCTTAGGTCTGCCAACATTTTCAGACTCTTTTCACCTGTTTGGGTAATCTTGCTGTCAACTTAGAGTCCTCTAGATTTTTAGTGTTGCTTTCTGTATACAACAATAAAAAACTATACATTTTCCAAGGCTGAAATGGACTATTCTAATATTTAACGTAAAATTGGATAGAATACAGTTCAACCCACTTGAAAATAAAAGGGACTAACATAACAATACTTTTTTTTTTTTTTTGAAGAGTATGGAGCTGACAGTCTTCTTATCTTCCATACTCTATCTTTACCATAGTTTGTACTTATCCACTTTCTCAATATTCTGTTCCCTTTCTCAATATTCTTTTCCCATCTTCCCATATAGAGGGAAGCAATAGACACCAGGACTTCTCTCCAGTCTGTGCCCTGTGGGATTGGTCAGCCACCGCCCCTGAGAGGCAGTGTGATGGAAGGAAATGAACTCTGTCCTTCTCTAAATGTCTCTTTGAAGCATTGGGAAGCTCAGAATGACAGAATTTTCATCCCATTCATTGAGCCTTAAAACAGTGGGATCTGTGAAAACTTTATTATTCCGGGAGTGGAATTTCCGATTATGGGTACAACTCAAGTCCTTGGCCGACTTCAGTGACTCTTCTGCCAAGTATAAAATTGAGATTATGTATCTTTCAGGATGAAACACTAGTGGCTTGCATTTTCTGGGTGCCTGTGGTGCTTGGGGCAAAATCCTGGGCTCACACCAACTCATTTCATGCTTTGGTAACACGAGGTTAACGGTGACGTTTCCATCTCTTCCCTTTATTTGGCAGAGGCTTCAAAGCTGGAGAAGAATAAGATTCCAGACATGGCTGTGGGACCTGTTCTGCCACCAGCCCCGTCACCTGCCTCCAGGCTACAGGAGACAAAGGGAGAAAAAAATCCTGAGAGAAACCATGACTTGAGTTTGTCGTTCCACATGTTTATGCTGTAATAGAAAGCCGTGTTCTGAAAGACAGCTTTAGAAGCATGTCAGGCTTGATCTGTTGTATGGTTCAGGTTAGCTCAAGATTTTTTTTTAAAGATTTTATGTATTTGTTAGAGAGAGAGAGAGAGAGAGTGAGCAGAAGCAGGGGGAGGGGCAGGCAGAGGGAGAAGCAGGTTCCCGCTGAGCAAGGAGCCTCCTGCTAGACTTGATCCCAGGACCTTGGGACCATGACCTGAGCCCAAGGCAGATGCTTCACCGACTGAGCCACCCAACGTGTCCCTTGAGTTTTACTTTTTTTTTTTTTTTTAAGATTTTATTTATTTGAGAGAGAGAAACACAGCGAGAGAGGGAACACAAGCAGGGGGAGTGAGAGAGGGGGAAGCAGGCCTCCCGCCGAGCAGGGAGCCCGATGTGGGGCTCGATCCCGGGTCTCCGGGATCATGACCTGAGCCGAAGGCAGTCGCTTAATCAACTGAGCCACCCAGGCGCTCCTTGAGTTTTACTTCTTATAAAAACCGAAGTCCCCTGGACTCCACATGTGTCCTTTTTGGTTCCTAGAGTTTGAAGCAAAGGCTCAGGATACCCTACAGCTGCAAAAACTCATTTTTCCATCTGAATTGGTAAGTAAGCTCGTGGAATAGGGAGTGTATTATGACTATCTGCCTAGAATCAGGAATACAAGGGCATCTTGAGGCCGATTATGAACGAGCCCCGCCTCCCCTTACTTCTTGTATTGCTCTTGCAATGTTGGCATTTGGAGTTTGTTTATTTTCACACTTCTGTCAGTTTCCTAGGGCTGTTGTAACAACGTAATACAAACCGGGGGCCTTAGAACAACAGAAAGGTATTCTCTGGCCATTCTGGAGGCCAGAAGTCTGAAAGCAAGGTGTTGGCAAGTTGCTTTCTCTGCAGTGGAGGGAAGTCTCCTTCCTTGCATCTACCAGCATCTGGGGGCCCTAGCCCAGTGCAGCCCCACTTGCGGTTGATTCCAAGTCAACAAATAACAGAAGATAAAAAATATAGCCATTTGTATTTCCATCATCACGTGACCTTCTCCCTGTGTATCTGCGTCCAAATTTCCCTCCTTTTAAAAGGATACCAGTCATAGTGTTTTCAGGGCTCCTCTTACCCCGGTCTGGCTTCATCTGCACGCAGTGAATTACAGCAGCAAGGACCCTATTTCTAAGTAAGGTCACATTTTGAGACACTGTGACTTAAGACTTCAACATATCTTTGGTGGGGTGGCGGAGGGGACACAATTCAACCCAGAGCAGCACCCAGTGACGTTTCCAGGCTGCAGGGTCCCCAAACGGGGCACTGCTGTGGAGCAAGGTCAGGTCGTCTCCGGAGGCTGCCTTCTCCTGGGGGTCCAGCGCTCTCAGATTCTCCACCACGACACGGGGCATTTTATCCCATTGCTAGCCCTGAAGGTTGTGCCTTCTAGTATCTTCACTTTATAGATGTTGACCATTTGACTTGAGCTGAAAAAAAAAAAATTCAGACAGAGCAGAGATAGAGAAAGGATCAGGGCATGCCAGAGTGCCGTGGGAATCCACCAGAGAGGGGCAGTTGGGTGGTTCAGTCGGTGAAGCGTGTGCCTTTGGCTCACATCATGGTCTGAGGGTCCTGGGATCGAGTCCTGCATGGGGCTCCCTGCTTGGCGGGGAGTCTGCTTCTCTCTCGGCCAAATACATACATACATACATACATAAAATCTTTAAAAAAAGAAAAGGAGTATAACAGATACATCTAAAACATGGTGCCAGCCACCCCGGCTCCCCGGATACTGCCTTGTACAGAGCCGGCAAAATGGAAATGACAAAATCATTCTTCAAGTGCAAGTCGGTTAAAGCCACTCTTGGCGAGTGCACCGTATCTTTCTTCGATGCTAGCCAGTCCTACAGGGCAAAGAGGGCTGCGCCCTTGGCCAGCGCCCTGCAGCCGAGAGGGACCTCATTTGGCAGTCACGGTCAGGTGGAATTCCAGCCCCAATAGCTTGTGACATTTGCCCAAGAATGACCAATTAAGTTTGTGATCTAAAACTAAAACCATTAAATATAAATATAGTTGTATAATAGACGTAGTTTAGAGATTGTGCTATATATGATTATATGGATATAATATTTAATCTAAAACAGAAAAACTCTTAAGAAAAAAAATGAATTCTATGACAATTCCAAGCAAGTGAAAATGCTACTGCCTTCTGTGTGTAATGAATCTATTGTTTTGCATAGGAACTCAAGAATAGAGCCTGCTTGGTTCGTGTCCAGCACGGCACTGTGTATTTCTGCCCTTCTGCCCTTTGCGGAGACGTGGGCCTCATTCTCCCAGGTGCTCTCCCAGGCACCCTTCGCGTCCTCCTCCCGCCGCACCTGACACCAAGCCTGATGTACAGTGGGTGCCAAAAAAACAAACAAGTATTAATCTCAGCAAAATAAACAGGTGATTTTATGCCTTTTGAGGGAAATCGGGCTAAAGACAACATTTGACTCTGCAGACCTTGGTAAACCTTAACGTCTTGAGGATCACTAAGATGACTACTTTTAAGAACTAAAAGAGCAATACAACAACAAACTTTTTGATGCCTTAAAAATTTATGTGGTTTCCCACAAAAGATTGGAGAGGTGAAGTGAGAAGAAGGACTGCCAACTTGAAAACCAAATTCAGCACTTCTCCGTAGAAGATATACAAATGGCCAACAGACACATGAAAAAATGTTCAGCGTCACTAGCTATCAGGGAAATTCAAATCAAAACCACTCTAAGATACCACCTTACACCAGTCAGAATGGCCAAAATTAACAAGACAGAAAACAACAAGTGTTGGAGAGGCTGCGGATAAAAGGGAACCCTCTTACACTGTTGGTGGGAATGTAAACTGGTGCAGCCGCTTTGGAAAACAGTGTGGAGATTCCTTAAAAAATTAAAGATAGAGCTACCCTATGACCCTGCAATTGCACTACTGGGCATTTACCCCAAAGATACGGATGTAGTGAAAAGAAGGGCCATATGCACCCCAATGTTCATCGCAGCAATGGC